>JAJMEA010000148.1:0-257791 GCA_030573865.1 Tortispora ganteri
ATAACCATGATTCCTCCTGCCCCTCCTGCAACAACAAGCTCGGATGGTTTCCCTGTTGTTATAACAATGATTCCTCCTGCCCCTCCTGCAACAACTAGCTCGGACGGTTTCCCTGTTGTTATAACCATGATTCCTCCTGCCCCTCCTGCAACAACTAGCTCGGACGGTTTCCCTGTTGTTATAACAATGATTCCTCCTGCCCCTCCTGTCCCTACTAGCTCGGACGGTTTCCCTGTTGTTATAACCATGATTCCTCCTGTCCCTCCTGTCCCTACTAGCTCGGACGGTTTCCCTGGTGTTATAACCATGATTCCTCCTGGAATAGGCTTTAACATTAGTAGCTCATCTTCGTCGTCACTATCGTCATCGTCTTACTCAGTATCTTCGTCGTCACTATCGTCATCGTCTTACTCAGTATCTTCGTCGTCACTATCGTCATCGTCTTACTCAGTATCTTCGTCTTCACTATCGTCATCGTCTTACTCAGTATCTTCGTCCATCTGAGACTGTTGTATTACCGGGTTTCCCACCCCGGAACAAGCAAAGATGATTTCCTGGAGTTATAATAGTGGTTCCTCCTGGAACGGGCTATAATATTAGCATCTCATCTTCGTCTTCACTATCGTCATCGTCTTACTCAGTGGATCGTCCATCTGAGATTGTTGCAATGACAGTTTTCCCACCCTGGAACAGTGACAGAATGGCAGGTGGTAATGATTCTGACGCAGTCGTCGTTGATTCTTCGGACGGCTAATTATCGTCCGATATAGTACTAGACGTGGACGCTGAAGCAACTGAAGTTTCCCATGAAAGCCCTGATTTTCAAGATGAAGAAGACGCGCAAGCATGGCCAATTTTGAATGAAGATGGATCTGCAGGTAGATTAGTGACCGCAGAAGATCAACTGCTAAATATGACGGAATTAGTTGGATAGGATCTCAGAGAGCGGCAGCAATTCCTCCAGTTTGGTGGGCGAAGACGGTTTATGAAATATGCTCAGGGCTGACGATAATCCAGGAGACACAGAGAATACCATCGACTATAGTGACAATGAGTATCTATATTATAGAAGCTTTAGCACTCGTTATTCATACCTGCAATATCAAACGCTGGTCGAAGTAGTTCGCACTTGTTAGGAGCCAATTTGTTTATTATTATGGATACTCCAAAGTTTAGAGCAATACAGCTTTAAGAATGCCATATAAGTGATAAAAAGGAAGATGACGAGTAAGTTGGTAATAGTTCCGTCTAGTTAGCGATGTAACTAGCAATCTGATAGGCGAGAAGATTCAAGGTTGTTGTCCAGAAAAGAGAGCCGATTTTATATTATGGATAATCGTATGATTAAGAACTAAAGTAGAGAAATTAAATCGTGTGATATTTTTAGATAAACTTTCACAACCGACCAATGCGAGCAAACTGTACAGCTAAGCTGCCTTAAAATAGACACGGTGAATAACACTATTGATCTATTTTAAGATTAAAGATAATGGCTATCTGCTATGGATGTTTTAAAGAAGACATCTTTGCAAGTCGAGAAGTGTCTATGTCCGTTGATACAAATTTCACGGTACAGCGCCCTGTAGTCATTACTCACTGAAGTCACTTCAGCCACTTTAAGCCGTGCTACGAGCAAACTTGCTTCAGCCGTGTCTTTGTTGACATCCAGTCAACTCGATAGTTCAGTTGCTTCCATTCTAGACTATACTAGTAATGAAGGTGATGAGTTGTTTTAACTACATTGGTTTGACAGATGTCAATTTATCTGCCAGATATAAAGCTTAAATAGCTAATATTATTCAATATGGCATAAGAAGATATTTATAAAATATTTATATATTCAATTAATATTTACTCTATTATTATGCGTATTTTTAGTGGAGTATTCTGCTGCTAAATGCGAAATGCGAAATGCGAAATGCGAAATGCGAAATGCTTCGCTATGTGACATTTTAGATCGGTTTGAGAGATTTCTGATGCTTTTAGTAGTCTCGAAGGATTTAAGATAATTAACATATTTTACTTCTTATTTTTGTTAATTGATCTATTTTTAGTGCGATATTCATTAATACTCCGCCTTGGTCTAGCCAAATCATAGTCTTGAAAGTCATAATAGAAACTAAAAAGACGATCGAGGCCGTTCTATCTTCATTATTAAAGTTTAATCTCAATTAATTAGCAGCAAACTGGACTACTTATTGACTATACACCCCAAAATACAATTATCAGTTTATTACAATATTAAGTAGCTTAATTTAAATATCTATTTTGAAGTTTTTTTTACTCGTAAATACCGATAAAACTGTTCAGTAGTTTCATTTCTCTACTGTCAATATATTACCAATAGGGTAAAGGCAGTATATTATTTATTATCATATTAAAGTTCACAAAATTGACCTAATTTAACCTAATGTCAAACTATTGCCTACAAATCGGGCTAATAGCTCGCCGATATCGTTTTAGTTATATTTCTCCATTTAATGAATAAGCTGATTAGTTAAAAAAAGAAAAAATCCATATAAAATGGTAAACTAAGAGAAATGACTAAAATATAAGCCTATCTTTGCCACCTTTTATATATATTCAGAAACGATTGAATCTCTTTCTTCTTCACCAAAATGCTGAGCACAGTAACTTTAACGGATACGTCTCTTTGTAAACCACCAACAACTACTACAACTGTCTATGAAAAGACTTATAGGAGCGCAAATGGTATAGTCACTGCTTATGATGATTATTGTCTTTCAGAGACAAAATTCATCGATGACGTCTACTGTTATGCCTGTACACCAACAGTTCTGACATATGTTCCTCAGGGTCCTCTAGTAAGCGATTCTCATACTTATGTATGGGGAATGTACCAAGAAATTTCGTTTTCTGTATCTGTTACCTTAGATATCACGATAGAGAAACCTATTGCCGTTACCAAATTTGAAGATGCTGATGCGATACAGATGACGCTAACTTCTGTCGAAAGTATGTCAGTTATGCCAGTATTTCCAGTATCTAGCAATCAGGCCCATATTACAAGCGAGATAGGCACTATAGCGAGTTCACTAGTGGCAAGCGACTCTACTGTTTCAGACATTTCAGCTGGTGAAGGACCTATCTTCAGAGTGACTTCCTCAACGGCAGTAGAATCGACAACAGTCTCGGGAATACCAACTTCATACATTGCAGATATTAGTAGCAGGACAGGAACTCCTACTACTATTGTCGAGACCTTCCAGAGAATAACAGTATCGTCTTCTGTCGAGGTATCTTCATCTCCACAATTGTCATCATCCTATGCAGAATCTTCGTCAGCTATAACTAGTCATAGTAGTTTTAGCGCTGTGAAAAATGACATAAGCAGCTCATATCCGACTACATCAGTGAATATTCCATCTGGATTTTTTCTAGTGACGATGCCACCTCCTGAATTTCCTATTTTCGATGATGATATTATAAGTGATCACAAAATTACTTACGCATTTCCCACTGATCTTGAAATCACTAAACCTCCTCTTATCGGCATAGAGGACACTGATTATCCTGTTGCTTCAACTGAGCCAGCAGAAACAGGTAGCGGTATCATTGTGGACGGATTGGAAGGTGGTAATGATCCTGGTACAATCGTGGATGATTCTCCTGAAGAAGGAGACGAGTACGATTTAGTGCTAGAAGGGGACACCGATGAAAGTGGACATGATGAAGATAGTTCTGATTCGCTACTTGGTGACGATGCGGAAGAATCGTCAGATTCGTCTGAAGATGGATCTCTAATTCACGAATTAGTGGGCATAATTGATCAATTGCTAAATACGACGGGAATAGGCAACTCAGAATCAGAGAGCGGCATCGATCTTTCAGAACTTATTAGCGATGATCTTTTGTGGACTAATTCCAAACTTGAAGATAATTCAGGAGACACAGAAAATATCACAGATAATGGTGACTAATAGTGTTTTTTAGGTATCAATTTAAAAAAATATTTGATCTTTTAATTCATACCTAGCATATCATGCGTTTATCGTAGTACCTCGCATTTATTAGATGCAAATTTGTTTTTTAATATTAAAGCGAGTTAATAATATTTCCGTCTAGTAAGTAATGTAACGTGACATACGAGAAAGCTCAACCTTGTTGTGATCGGTTGAATAAAGTATAGTAACACTAACTAATTGTTCACTCTTTTAATAAAGAGTTTTGTTATATACAGTTTATATCACTTTCTTAAGGATATTCGCATAAGAAAGAGCCACCAAAAATAGACAAACCCAAATGTGTTATATTTTTAGATTAACTTTCACAACCGACCAATGCGAACAAGCTATACTTATAAGTCATATAGATGACTTATAATAAACACGGTAAATAACACCATTGATCTATTCTAAAAATAGAAAACAGTAACTATTTTCTGCTGTAGATGTCGTAAAGAATGTCCTCTATTGCCAATATAAAATGATGTCCCGCAAGCCTTTACAGAACGAGAATAAACTGACTCATACATTTCTGCCACTATGTTGAGCACTGTAACTGTAGTAGAGACATTTCTTTGCGAACCTCCAGTAACAACAACAACAGTTTATAGGAGGTCGTATAGTTCATATACAGGAGTAGCCACTGTATATAATAATTATTGCATTTCAGATATTAAATATGTGGAAGATGCTTATTGCTTTGCGTGCACGTCGACTGTGGTCACTTACGTCCCCAAAGGTCCCTTAATTCGTGGTTCCAACACGTATATATGGGGGTACCATGAAGAAGTAACTGCGTCTATCTCCGTTGATACAAATATCACAGTAGAGCGCCCTATAATCATCACTCACACTGAAATCACTCCAGCCACTATAAGCCGTGCGACTGCGACTATTACCGATGCAAGTGCTGACCTTGCTTCAGCGGTGACTTTTTTGGCATCTAGTCAACTCGATAGTACAGTTGTATCCGTTCTAGACTATACTAGCAGTGATGATGATAAATTATTATCCGCTGCGACAATAGTAACGTCCGATAGTTCAGAACAAACACCAGCAAATTTCGAGAGCAACAATGAGACTGAGCAAACCTTACAGAATAATGAGGGAGTGCCGGGTGCCAGTAGTTCTAAGCAGCCTGAGATGAGCTCTACCGCAGCAGGTTTAGTTAGCATCACTTATCGTTCTGGAGAAGAAATGAAGGAATCCATATCTAGTTCTGAAAGCAGCGACAGGAGCGGATTGCCGACTATCACAGACTATAATGAGATCTTTTCTTCAGAACCAACTGTAGGATCTGCAGTTGAATTGAGTAACTTAAGCGGTGAATCATCTACCACTTCAGAAACCGTTTCTGTTTGGTCAAATGAACCAGCGAGTAGCTTCATAAGTGATTCTAACTCAAATGGGGTAGCATCTACTACATCAGAAAGCATCTCTTTTGGTTCAATTGGGTCAGCAAGCAGTACCAAAGATGGTTCGAGTGGCAGACCAATGATCACTGATGTGATCATTCCTATTGGTACAGATTTAGCAGGTGGAGGAGGAGGAGGAGGAGGAGGAGGAGAAGGAATAATTGTTCTAGATCCTAATGCACCACAAATTGACGATAACCAAGTGGCTATAAGTGTATCAGGAGTGGAAACTTTTATTTATGCTGAGACGACAAGGATAACATAGTCAATTATATAGAGCGCTTTTACATGATTGGTCAGCTTGTAAATGTATAAATAATATTAAGTTGTTTTCTGGTAAAAAGCATGTATATTCTAAGTAATAAGCGAAACACAGTTAGAGTTGACTTTAGCGTAAATTTCCAGTCAAAACCTTACAATTTTCATTTCACCAACCAATACATTTTGTTATGAGATTGACGCCAGACACGATATTAGGTGCTCAAAGCTATTTAAATGCGATAGACGAACGTGAATTAAACCTAAGAGGACTTAAAATACCACTATTAGAACATTTAGGTGCAACTAATGATCTTAACGATTCGATTGATGCAACAGACAATGATCTTAGAGTACTATCAGGATTTGGCTGCTTAAAACGTCTCAAGACATTGCTAGTAGCTAAGAATCGTATAAAACGCATAAACAATTCATTTGGTGAAAGTGTACCAAATTTAACTACTTTAGTTCTTGCACAAAATGAGATAGAATCACTTGAAGCTTTGGCTGCCTTGAGTCAATGTTCTAAACTCACATACATTTCCCTTCTCGACAACCCCGTTACTAACAGACCTAATTACCGGTTATGGCTAATTCACAGAGTATCTACGTTGCGTGTAATTGATTTTCGAAAAGTCAAGGATGCAGAGCGTCGTGCTGCTGCCACTTTGTTTGGCACATTGGAGGACCCCACTGAAGCTGCGACTGCTGTACTTACTGGTGATGACAATGGCGATACCGGTCAAGCCAGCCTTTTGACTGGTATTGCGCTGACGGACGAAGAGAGACAAAAATTGGAACGCGAATTGGAAGCGGCTACTAGCCTAGCTGAGATAGAACGAATAGAACGTCAACTACAGATGGGGTACAGTTAATGACAAACAGAATGACGAAAACAATAGCAGATGTATACCGTGTTCAAAGAATTGCAATGAAAAGAGTTGACACCAGAACAAATGTTGAAACTAACATAGGAAGTCCCATGCTAGGTACAGCTGTAGGAGCCGCAGCACTTCGAGAAGTGGACTGGCTTGTAGACGAGGACGTTGAGGAGGGTGAGGAATCGTCGACACCCGAAGGGCTGTTGATTTGGTTGTCAGCGAGCATGGTGAGAGTGGCATCGATCGCGTTTCCTGCAGTTCCATAAACACTGTAAGGTAATGTGGTTTTAGTGACAGGAATAATTGATCCAATATGCGATGGGCTGACTCCAGACTTGATGAGATCTTCATCTGGGCACGCGGGCAAATCAAAAGAGGCATCGAAGCCACTGTACATTGCTTCAATGGCGTCCTTGTCACACTCTGGGAACGGAACATCGGCAATTGAAGATTCAGAAACATTAGGAAGCACAACGTTGTTGTATGCGCTTTGAAGGTTAATGAAATCATCCAAAAGGGTGACAGTTTGGTCAGAGTTTATCTCAACGAGACCATAATTGTTGTCTTCGTTGGAGTACTCGTAAACAAGGCCCCCAGAAAAGAAAGGAAGAAGTCCCTCAGAGCTGTACACAGCATCATCAACTTCAGTGAAAATACGCGGAGTTTCGGCGTTGCAACCGTACTCTGAAAAGAACATCGGAACAGCAGTATCGTAGAAAGTCTCGTTCAAAACATCATATCCGGAAGTAGTCCAGCTGGAGTCACCGCACCATTGATAGGAGTTGATACCGTAAAAGTCAGATACAGAAATGTCAATGTCGGACGAAGCATCGCCGCCCTTACAAACAAGATATGCCCACATCGCCTCACGGAGCTGAATATCGTCGGCAGCTGAATAGCCTACAGGAATGGTGCGATTGACATGGGCAGCGATGTATTCCTTGAGGTCGCGCTGAACAGCACGTATATAGGGAGGGGACTTTTCGGCAGATACCTCAGAATTAACGACTTCGTTTCCGGCGAAAAGGCCAGCAAGGTTCGGATAGCCCTTGAAGTTCTCGACAACCTTGAATATACGCGTCAGATAGTCCGAGTTGTAAGATTCCTCAGGGTCGTCTCTGTGGATAGACTCGTTTTCAAAAGGAGAGTTAACATCGAGAATAACGTAGATACCCGCAGCATTGAAAATGGACATGCATTCGTCGTGATTGAGTTCTGGGTTGATTGTATACACGCGTATAGTGTTTATACCAAGACGTTGCATGACAATTGCATCACGTAAACACGTATCTCCATCTGTCAGAACATCAGCATTAGGGTCAGAACCGTATGCCGAAGAACCACCAGGCTGGTAATCAATACCTAAGATCTGAAATTCGGTTCCTTCACTTCTCGCGTCGGTCGAAGGTCTAATAAACCGGGCGCCTTTAATCTCAAGCGAGATCAGGCCAAAGGCTCCAGGAGCAGTGAGCAAGAGAGAAGCAAAGTTAAAAGAAAGCCTCATTTCTTTTATTAGCCCAGCAAATAATTAGAACAAATAAAACGAATGTGGTAGTGCTGATTTTCAGAAAAAAAGAGAACGAAAGTGATATCCAAATAGAATGACTGACTGGTTCCTGGCATTTTATTGGATCAGACCTATACGGCCAATAAAAAAGATGTTGCCATACCAACAAAACGGCTTTTAAATTCCTCTTTTTGCGAAATGACCATATAGAAATTGCGACAAATTGTTGTATTTCGAGATATAGCGCTGTAATAATATATGGTAGACGAGGTTAAAAATGCGAAAGCATTGCTAGATGCCCTTGAATTGCAATCTGAAGATGTGGAGGAGAAAGTAGCGGCGTTTCTAAAAGAATCATCGCAGTATGAGTTGTCAATCGAGCGCGCTCGGTATTATGGACTTGTATCCTTTATTTTGCTAAGTTTAGGCTATTCAATTCTCAGATTAGATGGAAAAGATGTATCTAAACATCCTATTGCATCTGATCTTGCACGAGCCCAAAAGTACTTGTGTCTAGTGGATGAACTGGAGCAAGAAGCCCGTAAGGAGGAATCATCGACTGCAGAGACACAACCAAAACCGGAGCCCGCAAAGAAACTACCTGATTTACCAGATCATTCACAGAAATGGCCTAATACTAGCAGATCTAGTAATAGAAAGAAGAAAAGAAAAAGCTGACCGAAAAGCTAGCATTTTTCAAGATAGGCGAACTGCTTTAATGATTTACTACAACCTTAACATGCAAGCTACAAGTACAGTAGAACTGCAGATGAAAAATAATGATATAATTGATGAGTGTCAAAACTAGTAGAATAATTAGTACACATAGCAGTATTGTCAATAAATCAATGACAATTCAGCTCCGTCGATCTAAGTCATCAAAACATAAAGCTAATGAGTATATATAAATCACGTAGAGCCAATGCATATAATTTAAGAGGAAATTTTTACTTCTTGATCTTTCTCAATATCTTCAATATGAGGATGAGATTTCATAGTGCTGACATAATCATCAGGAACAACTGCCGCAAATCCATTTACGAGTGTATATTCATGAGTAATAGATCCTCCGTTACCTTTGATCTCCTCTTTAACCTTCGTGACCTCTTCAGCAGGTGCATTGTCCTTAAATCTAAAAATATAAGAAGGCATTGTAAGTTTGCGTATTAATTGTCGAATAATAGTTTCTATTAACTCTTGTTATCAAAAGATAAGTGACGTCTCCTTGCAACTCAAATCGCCCCGCCTTTTATATATCTTGCAGGCTGGGGCGGTTGCCAGGCCGGCGTTGCCCGATATGGCAGCATACTACATTTACCCCTTGGCGCGTCACCAAGCCGTATCGCTAACATGCCGCGTCATTAGCTGCATGACATTAACTTTAAGCGCTCGTTGCCCTTTTTTATCCGATTACAAAACCGCTAATCATTGCTGCAGCAACTAGCGCTGATGATAATCCTGCCAAGGCCTTAGCAATTCTCTTATGTTGGGTGTCGACGTTACCAACGATCTTATCGAGTTGTCCCCATCCCAGTAAAATCCACAACGGCGGACAGATCACAAAGAATGCAAGAAACACTCCAGACACTTGTTTAGGACAAATGCGGGACTTGTGCATCAATTGAGGTTTTTCAGTATTTGTAGCTAAAGATCTCCAGGCGTACCGTGTTTCATTGGCCTCTTCGACGTCTTCGCCAGCATAAAGTTTTAGGTATTTCTCCAATTTGTCTCGATCCTGAGGTCGATGAACAATGAGAATCTCATTTTTATTTCGTTTACCAGCAATCATATTTTCCGCAAAACTTACGTCCGTACCCACAGATACTTGAGATATACCAAGACCTTGCGGTCTGACAGGTTTGATTTTTTGTTGCAGGGCTTTTGACGGCTCCGCGGCTTTCGCTCCTGGAAGTGTCGGTAGCGGCAGGTCAGGAACTGGACTCCTTCCGGTATCTTGCAGCACTGGGCTGTTCAGTGGCTTTTGTGTGATGTCTGTGAGCGTGGGCTCTTCAATGAGCGAAGTCATGTGTGATCGAGCGTCAGTGGTTGCAGGGTGAGGAGAAGGATAGAAAGATTCAGGGGTAAGAATATCAGACCGCGGGGTATTGATGTTCTCTTGTAGCTTTTCTATAGGTGCGCTGTATGCATGCGGAAGTATATCGTCATCTATTGGAGGCGTTGGGGGAATAACGCTTGCCCGTTCAGAAGCAGCAGTAGTAATAGCAGTAGCAGTGTTTCTTGGTGGCTTATCAAAGATTCTTGAACTATTACTGCTTTTGAATACATCTTTAGCGGGATCAAGAGTAGGGTATGTTGGGACCGCTAGAGGCTGCGCAGTCGGGTCATTTTGTTGGTGTCGAATGTAATAAGCAGGATTGGAATTCTTGATTCCAAGATGAGGATGGACAATGGGCTTAGCCACTGACTTGTTCTTGTTTGAGAAGAAAGAAACCATTTTATCGATTTCTGTATCCCAAAGAGGGGATTCGATACTAGCACGACTATCTTCGTAGGGTTCTCCTCCGATAGTTGTGGCTTCAGGATGGTATATCACGGTACCATAAGACTGATCGCCGCTACTTATTGAATGATCAGAGACCGTAGGTATATCAAGGGACCCTTCATATTCAAGGGTTCTGAGCGCGTTTACATTCGTATCGCCTAAAGTTGTGGTTCCAGAACCATTCTCAGGGTCCAGAATTGTGCTTGAGTTATAGCTTCCCGCATGCTGTTTTATCGCGAGATTAGTTATACCTGCCTTGCGTCTTAATTCTTTATACGCGCCAAATGAGGACACTGGAGATACCGGTATATTTTCTTTACCTCTCATGCTGGATATACTGCGTTTATTAGACATCTGTCTCAATCGATTAGACTCGATTATCCGTACACTTCCTCCTTCGCTGGATGTACTAATATCAGGCTCTTGCATGCGCATTCTGCCTAATGAATTGGGCGAGTCGTCGAGATCGAAATTTTGTGCTAGTAATATGTCATTGTCCGCCATTTTGTACTTTTATTCGTATGTGATATGCTCTACTGGCAATAACACTGTTAGTTCGCTTGATCGCGTATTTTCACAAACCACGTCAAACTTTCACTAATGTGATTTTTTATTTACAAAACTAAAATGAAGAAGCAATATGCGGCTTGTCGTAGCGCAGTAAAAGTCTGCTTAAATAACAAATTGGCTTTTGTTTACTAGTCAGATTGTTTTCGTAATTTAACACGCGGTGGGACTGTCGCGCGTTCTTACAGGGTTAAGGGTTCATATCTATAGTAATATTAATGCAAGGGCTGAACAATGTAGGAATGCTGAGTAAGACACGCATATGGCATCGAAAACATTTAGGCGTGTTCATAAATTAATGCTTCATAAGTTGGAGCCTTAACTGCGACTGCCAGATGTGGCTCAAGGTGGACCAAACCACTCGTTGTCGCCTAGAGGTACGAGTGCACAGGATTTCCAGTCACATGTTTGCTTGTATATCTCTGTTCCCCACCAAGTAATGTGAGACGAGATGCCAGTAGCGTGAAATAGAAAAAATATACACACTGTACAAAGTGCGAGCGAAGAGTCCAGAGCGGCAGACACAGTCATAGCGCTGTCTTTCCACCAGCCAGGGTATCTTTGCTTCACTAGATAGTTAAAAATGAAACCAAACAGGCCCCAGGCAGCCACGTTTAGCCCATTAGCTGGTGGAATCCACGTCAGGCCACCAAGGAGAACAGGTATATGAATATACTGGATCCAGGATTTGGGTTTTGAACGATACAGTAAGTAGACCATCACAGTAACGATAATACCTGCAGGTAATGCTAGAGGCAATGCCCAGTAAATATGGTCCAGGGAAAAGAATTTCCACGGGCCTACTACTCCCCATAAAAGAGTTCCATTAAAATGAACTCTAGCAAATGGACACGAAAATCCAGATTCAGCATCGAGAAAGCACATATCTGGAACGATGAGAAAGAGCAGGTTCAGTACAAGTATCTGCGTGAGTCCAGCGACCAGCGTGGAAATAATTTGAACAGAAAACAAAAGTTTTGGAGCTAGTTTCATGTACTGGCCGAGCTTCAGGTCCGCTGAAAACTTCATGCCCTGTGATGCTGTGATGTAACCGTAAGCCAAAAACATCATGTTTCCCATGGGGTTACCAGGTAAGAGGTATCCGGCCAAAATTTGAATAGCAAGGTAAGTAGATTGGAACTGATTCGTGATTGCGTATATGAACGATACAGGAAGGAAAGTCATAACTGCAATGACAATGGCAATAATAAGTTGCCAGAGATCAACATGCATAGGATAAAACTTAACCACAAAGTAAGCGAGCAGGAAACATACGATGAACAGTAAAAAAAACCACGATTTGGGCACGTTCGATGGAGGGGTACTATGTGTATGATCGTTTTCCGTGCTAGCATTATGGTCAGTTACATTGCCGTAAGTTTGCCTATTCTGACTGGCAATAGAAGGCGATCTCTTAGTGAGAGAAACGATTTGTTTGCCATGATACAAGATGACATAAGTAGCCACTGCACCAAGAGCTGCAAACTGTGCAGCATAAGAGCACACGTAAGTCATGGAAAGATAGACGGGGGAATAGTCTTTATACGCCTGCTCGTCGAGTTTGAAATCTGGAGAAAGTATTCGAGTAGTATTGTAGCTTTGACCAAACCGATCGTACATTTGAGGAGAAGACACAGGCATGTACGAAGAGTAGAACCAGTTTTTAAAATAGCCTATTCCACATATCAGCCAGACAAATACTACCAAACCCACAAGTACATTGGCCTGAGCCCACCAGGGGGTAAGTATTGGTGAACCTAAATAGGATATTTGGGCCCAGTCAAAAGAAATTGGAAACATTCCTAAACCGGAATGAGTACCAAAGAGAGCTGAAAGAGATGGACTGGAAGGGTTTAGCCAGGTCAAAACATTGAAATAGCTCAAGAAGGGAGTAAATAGGCCAGGAAATAAGTACCACACGGCACCAGCAGCAAATAGAGACTTAAACAGATGTACTCTGGATGCTACTGTGAGTTTTAAGTCGCTATGAAAACTGTCGAGTAATGAGACAGGCACCAAGGTACTGGGCCAGATCATAGATGCTGGTTCAATGAGGATTTTTTGGGCAAAACCGGCAAATGCATATCCCATTACTTGCGAAGAAAACAAAAGACCAATTTGATATAGTATACCAAGACTGGCGTTGTAGAATTTAGTCTGTTCGACGATGATGTCAGTAGCGTAAGCAAAACCGAAGGAGACGTTTGCACCTATATAGACTAGCGCGTGTTCTTTGCAATTCCATCTGCCCTTACCGGCAAAGTTTTTAAGCTTAGCGAAAAAACCAGATACGGGCTGGGATGCAGGAAGCGATTCAGGAAATATGCGGTCCCACAGGAGGCCGAGAGGGTGGGCGACGAGGAGGGCCAGTGTTGGTGATATAGTGATTGAAGGATAGCGCAGAGAGAAAAAGAGATTCATTGCAGATCCTACAACTGCTAATAACAGCGTAAGGACCCACATTCTGAGAGTGTTTGTATCTGCAAAGGGATAACGGTCAATAGAGTTGTCAGGAACGAAGTCTTGGAAATCGTCTTCAGAATCTGAAATGGCAAACTCGGAATCGTCGACGATGTCTATATCTGATTCATCAAAAAGTTGCGGTCTATAGAGGTCGCTTAGATTAACAGATTCCGAAGTTCTGGGCCTAACTGTATAGGATTGACGGTGAGGGTCATTGTTGTGAATGCCGTCAACGGCGAACTCAGGATCGTCAATTCGTCTGTAGTCAGCCAACGCGCTTCTTCGACGGTTTAATCTTCTAAATTCACGTTCAATTAAAGTTTTTCTACCAATAGAATGAATATCAAAATTCGGTAACGACGAGATGCTTCCGTAATCGCGTATATCTGAAGAATACGAGAACTTAGCACTCATATACTAGAAATGTATAGGGTGATTTAGTATAATCTATGAAATGCGGTTTATAAATGCAAAATAAATAATACGCCTCAAAAGCTCATTTAGGAGCAATTTATGCCAAAAATTCTCGAATACACGCCTCCACAAGAACGAAGATGTTGCCAGAATGTAAGTTACAAGGGGGTGGTGGGAACTACTAATAGCATGATGCTATATTGTGTAACTAAAATAAATGTCACATCAATAAACCCGCTAAAATACAGCGTTTGAAATGTCAAAAATAGCAATAATTGTTAAATTATTGCATGAGAATAAAATAATAAATAGAACATTTCATCAAATCATAAGAGCAAACTCCGCAACTGTACATCCAAGTCCGTCCTCATCGAACGAATCTTCAACGACAAGTACAGCCGATGCAGCTAAAGTGCGCTCAAAGTTCATATCAGTAGTATTACCAACTTTAAGTTTCACTTCCAGAGCTTCTTCAGCAATCCAAGGGTCGTTGATACGCACTTCTTCATCGGTTACAACCCACTTAACAGATTCAAGCGAGCTGCACGGATCAAGTACAGACTCAGACAGACCTAGAGAAAATTTCTTTGCAGGAACCTTGTTCCAATTGATTGAAACATGCGAGACTAGTTGCTTTTGTCCAAGACTCACGTACAGACTTGAAGCATTGCTAGTGGAAGAACGCCAGTGGGAGCCGTTGAAACCGTCCACGGCCGCCATAGGGTATCCACCGGGTACCCAGGTCGTGTTCGACGTTGCCGGCATGCATTGAGCAGCATTACCAGGAATTGAGGCCACGTTGAGATCCGGTCTTCGTGTACTAACCGTGTACGTTTCGTTCACAGCAAGAAACGTTTCCTCAGTTTCGCGTAGAGGTCCTTCTAGTCGTAGCAGCACTTTCTCAGGCGCTTGAACCGAACTATTGCTGTCTGCCACACGGGTGATAGTGGTCTCGGTCATATTAATCTCAATATTAAATACTGCACCATGCCATTTAAGACCATTGACCGCGTATCCTCCTTCAAGTTGCGGCGAAATTGACGGATCAAGAATCAGTGCGTCGTCAGCAGGACGGTAGCCAGTGTATCCGTGCGTGAGCGTCTGTAAAAAGCCTCCATTTCCTGTCAAGAAGGGGAAGGCAGGATGCGTTCCACCGTTTTCGTAAGGGTTGTCATTCAATTGCTCAGAAAACTGGTAGAATGGCGTCCGTAAATAGGGTTGATGTGAGTACTCGAGGAACGTGTAAGCAGAGCACCCAGAGTTCTGCAAATGTGCAGTTGAAATTTGAAAGATCGCCCATGTCATTGCTGGCCCATCTGGGGACTGGGCTTGAGCATAGAATTGCAAGTCATTCCGGGATTGGTCTAAAGAAATAGAGTAGTTGAGCGGATAATAAAGCAATACCACGTCCGCTTGCTTAATCACCACAGAACCGTTCATAGTGTCGTATTCATATACCAGATCCAAGCTTTCATTAAAGGGAATGTAAATATTGGTTTCGATATCCTGCCACTTTTCCAAATCGGCTGTTGTGTCATTGATAATGCCAGCAACCTCGCGAGCCCACCCCATAAGTTTGGAAATACCAGCATTTGTAAATGCGCCATTGTTTATGTGGTTCGCGTACTCGTCCGGGTCAGTAAGGTTAAGCGTCCAGTACTTTCCATTAGTCGACGAGTTCTGGAAAACATAAGAGGCAAACATGTCAGCTGCGTCGCGGATAATGGGCCATGCATTATCCGCGAGGAATTGAGTGTCACCAGTAGACAGGTAGTAGTGGTAGAATGCCATAGCAATATCTGTGTTGAGGTGGTACTGGTAGTCAACGCAGGGCCCAACGCCTGTGCAATTTCCGTATCTTCCTGACGTCCAGGGGTAGATAGCGCCATCCAGGTTGTTCTGCTGAGCATTGATGACAGCCTGGCCGTGCAGACGTTGACGATAGTCTAACACAGATTTGGACACTTCAGGGAACAGAGCCAGTATACCTGGGTACATCCAAATATCAGCATCCCAAAATATAAGTCCAGCATATGCGTCAGAGGAGATTCCACCTACGGCGATAGAGTTTTCAATCTCCATGTCGTTTTCGTCAGAAGAGCGGAGGTTGGCCAACAGGTGGTAGATTGTGGACCGCGCAGCTATTTGAAGATTAACATCAAAAGGAAAAACAATATCAGCAGAATTCCAGATGGAGTCCCATGCCTTTCTGTGGCTGGCAATCAAGTCATCCCAATTGGTGCTGTTACCGTAAATGATCGCTTCTTGGGCAGCATTGTTAGCGGCAGCGAAGCTTCCGTTAAAGGTGTCAGAAGAAGCAATTCCAACATATTTTGTCACTATATAAGTAGTGTTAGCCTTGAGATCAACCATTTGTGCCTGTTGGATAACGGTAGACTCGTTTTTAGGGAGAAGTTCAGAGTCTTCAGGTGATATGCAAGTTAAATTGCGTAAGTCGGTGCCAGTGAGCGTAGCGTACTCGTAGGCGACTGTTGAATTAACGTAATCAGGATGTACAGCAACAAACAAGGCAGTTGAGTTGCATCCGTTGTCATAAGGATTCGTTCTCCATGCGCCCTGACCGTCAAGTGCGTTGGTAATTGTAAAAGTTCCGTTTACCGAAGCGAGAGGGACAATTTGGAGCCTTACAGCTGCCAAAGTAGGGTGGGAGCGATGCGCGATGACAGTGAAGTTAAGAGAGTAAGCTTCTGAAGAGTCGTCGAGACCATGCGGATACCAGTCGAGTGACGTAGAGACGATACCATCGCGTATGGATAGGGCCTGAACGTAATTAGTGATCTGGGATTGGTTGTTAGTGTTGACTCCATAAGTGAGGCCAGAGGGCGTAGTAAAGTAGAGCGAGGACCAGACAGGTAAGGCAGAAATGACAGATTCGCGTCCAATTCGCGGGAAGTTTGTACCTGGTGTGGAGTACTGATTATTCCAAAAGCCAGAAACAAAGGCGCCAGTGTACCGTTCGTTGAAGAGCGGCCAACCTGCGTAGGGCTGCGTAGCATTATCTAAGGTAGAAGTTCTGTTCTGATCTTCTGCGTAGCCTGTTCCCTGGACGGGGAGACGAGCGCCTATGTAGCCGTTTGCAACATAGGGTTGGATCTGGTACTGATTCTCCTGGAACAAAGTGGAGAAGAGTGTCCAGGAAGAGGAATTGAAGAATGTGCCATTTCCTGTGATATGGAAGTCCGAAAAGTTTGCACGCTGTGACGCAGAAGTACATTCGCTGAAATGCAAGGGCGGTTTGGCAGCTCCAGGGTAGGACTGTGGTGGTAGCTGTGGTGGAGCAAGTTGACGTTTTGAAACAATAGATAGATCAAGAGCTAATGATAGCACAGTACATGTTATTAACAATATAATCATGATTGCTATGTTTTTTGTGGAATAACAATATTGTAATGAGTTACTATATATGAAACGAAAGAAACAGGCTAGGCGCCTAAATCTAAGCCGTCGGCGAAGTATAGTAAACGGAAAAAGCGGAGGTCTATTTCGCATTAGGAATGGCTTCTTAAAAAAGAGACAACAGGGTTCATTTTGTTGGATTATGATTTGTTGAATCAATTATCTTAAGTTAGTTCGCTAGTTTCGAAATCCTAACTTAGCATTAATAAACGTAGTAGTAAAAGGTCAAAATGAAAAGTACCATGGGGCCGTGTAAAGAGTATGATAGAACAAGATTAAGCTTTCTGGGCGGCACGCGAAGGAAACAGGGCTTTCTTTGATCAAGGACCCCCCTCCCCTCATCCTCCACATTAAGCAGATTTTTGCAGCAAATTGTCAATCATTCAAGCATCTAATTAGCAATTTTAAGAACAATTTTAATTTGCTTGATTATAAAGTCACCGATCAGAGTTCGCTACTAGGTGCAATTGAGATATTCGTTCGCTAAACCATCCCGCTGATATACAAACTTTATTCTCGCTTCAAATATAATAATTAGAGTTTTAGACATTGTCTTATTAATAGTACCATGACTTAATGTCTTTTTGAAATGCCTTATGCCGCTGGTTCCCCTCACTAATTAGGCAAAATGATCTTATTTTAGAATATATCCTCTAATTTTCTAGTTTAACAAGGTAAAACATTCTTGTACTTTTTTTAGCATGGGGAATGTAACTTGCGGCCCGACTTATGAATCATCTTTTATTTCCGGCCCAAGACGCAAAAATGATCTAAATTAATCTTTGAAACGACCTACTTCGGCAATTATTTTTTACTTACTCAACAATATACATTTCCACTATTTTAGGCACTCACCGTCACGTGTTACAGTTACATTCTCGCACTCATGATCGATCGCGAGCTATGCTTACACACTTCTGACATCTCACACCCGTTCATATCTTTGTCATCTGCCTGCACGCCCTAAAAGTCACAAATTATCCCAACTGGTCTGGTGTAAATGTACCTTTCAATATTAAGGACCTTGATAGCCATTTGTAGCGCTTAAATTGCTCGCATACACTTCTTTGTCTTGCCAATTTTACAAAATCATCTCACACCTATATAGTGATGCTGCCCTATGTACCCTACTTTGTAATAGCAGTTAAAATTTACAAAACCACTAATTTTATTACCCTCAGCCCTGAAATACTGCGAACTCGCAAACACCATTTCTCAACCTTCACTATCTCGCATTTGGTAATTTCGCCTTGCTAGACGCTACTTTATCGCGACTGTGATTGGACTGTCAGACTTCAAAAATATGGCTCCTATACACGACAAAGATGTGCTTATAATATTTCCTGGCTCAGAAGTCACGCACGTGCAGTATGGGTTGCCTGAGTCTTTCACTCCTCCCTCCGTGACCATCCCTTCAGTTGTCTATAAACATGCTGACGGGGCTGAAAACCACTTTTCTGCCACTGAAGGAACACCTATCAGTCCAATTGTTGCAGGAAAAATTGTTGATCTTCCCGCATTCTGCTACCTTCTGCGCGTCATTATCAAGACCTTTGTACCCATTGGCGCAAGCCCTGCCGTACTCCTGGCGTCTAGTATTCATTGGACGCCTTTGCAAATAGAGAAAATTACACAGTTTGTATTTCAGACTTGCCACGTCCCGTATTTCACTATCGAATTGTCGAGCCTGCTGACAACCTGCGCCTACAACTGCCACACTTCCCTGGTTATTGAAGTCGGCAAGGAAAAAACGGACATCACTCCCATCATCGACTGGGTACCGGGATCGTCTATGGCTGTGACAGTTGAAGCCGGTGGTGATAGTATTACTCAGTCGATTATTGATGCTTCGCCGTCCGACGTTTCTGGGCCTTTGTCCTGGGAACAGGCGACCGCCCTCAAGAAATCAGGTATTTACGAAGTGTTTAACAAAGACAGCGACAGCTATTCGCGTTTCTTCGGCGAGCCAGATACAGCCAATAAAGAGGCTGATGCCGGCGAGTTTGACGTTGCTAAAATCGTTGTAGACGGTAAGGCACATGAATTTGTGGCTTCTCACGATAAAACGAATGCCGAGGACGGCGACGAAGGTCGGAACCGCGAATCAGACCTGCCCAACCATGAAAGAGACACCAATTTCTTGGACTGCGACGGTATGAAAATAGAGGTGGGATCTTTGCGGTTTCAAGGCACTGAAGATCTTGTGAATAAGATTGTGGATGGCGTAGGGATTGCCGTTAGTCACATTGATAGCATCCCTACCCGACAGGACTGCTGGTCAAATATATGTTTAGTAGGACGGACGCTCACTATTCCCGGACTCAAGGAATCTATAATGGCCGCACTGCATACACGATACAATATTGTCAGATCTAGCACGATGTCTGAAATACCCACAAATATTAACACACCAGGCAGCCAAACGCCTATAGGGTCTGCTTCTGGAGCTGCTACGCCTATACCGGGATCGGGCGCATCTGGCACTCCTGCCCCGGAGGCCTGGTACGACGTCGGCCATGGCCAGGTGCCTACATTTATGCGTTTGGCAAAGATAAGCGAGCACTTCCCGGAATGGAAGAACTACAAGATCGAGGATACACCATTTTTAGGCGCGCAGATCGCAGCCAAAGTCATATTTGGTGCTGCACCTACTGCCTCAGATTCTCTCTACGTCACAAGGTACAGCTACAACATGTCCGGTCCGAGAACTATATGGGACGTTTACGGATAAAGTGATTGCAAATTCACAGCGTATCGATTAATGTAATATAACCTAATATTTTTGTGCTGTTGTTTGGTCGTTAATAGTATCTGACCCCCACGTGATTTGAACCTAAACTCCACCATACCCATCTGATATTCATGGATCTCGAGGAAATTCGCGATTTTCTGGTAAAGTTGGCTAGAAATGCCGGCGAAATGATCAGAGAAAAAACAGGAAAAGTCACATGGGACGATAAAATGAACTCTGTAGATTTAGTGACGGAAACAGATGCTGCTGTTGAGAGAATGGTCAAGGAACAGCTCGCCTCCAAGTACCCGGACTTCAAGTTTATGGGCGAAGAGACCACTCACGGTATATTGACGGCCGATCCAACTTTCATTGTTGATCCAATCGATGGTACAACAAACTTCATTCACAGATTCCCCAGTTCCTGCATCTCACTGGGCTTTGCCGTCGACAAAGTACCCGTGGTGGGTGTCGTCTATAACCCACTCCTCGACCACATGTACGAGGGTGTTAAAGGCAAGGGTGCGTATTTCAACGGACAGAAACTGCCGCTCAAACCCCCGTCCGAACTATCGCTGGGTACAGCTCTGATCGCCATTGAATGGGGATCTGAACGGTCTGGGCCGAATTATGCTTGCAAAACCCAAACGTTTGCCGATCTGGCCGCCAGCGACGGGGCCATGGTCCACGGATTCCGGTCTATGGGCTCCGCTGCACTCAATTTGTGTGGCGTAGCAGCCGGCACGCTAGATGCATACTGGGAAGGCGGATGCTGGGCATGGGATGTTTGCGCAGGATGGGCCATTCTTGCAGAGACCGGTGGAATAGTCGTCCACGGCAATCCGGACACTGACAAGGCGGCAGTTGACTCACGCGTGTATTTAGCAGTGCGCGCCGGTTCAAACCAGCAGAAGTTTATCGCTGACTTCAAGTCACACATCAAGGGCAGCTTGTCGTATTAATACATTATGCCACCATTAAAATTCATCGTTTTGCCTAAAATATAGCTGGCAATTCCGCTATAGTTGTAGCATTATTCTCTGCATCTACCTCGTCCTCGTGGTCATCAGTAGCCATCCCTACACGCAAGTCATCCTCACAGTTTTCTTCTGAAATTGTATCTTTTTCGTCAAGTGTCAATGCGCCGACTCCATAAACAGCACTAGCACTCTTCGCCGGTGCCTTAAACCGCAGGAACGCCTCTTCTGTTTCCTTCCGGCGCTCTTCGGGTGTCTTGTCGTCATCGTCATCGTCATCGGATGGATCGAAAGTAGTCGGACTCCACAGCTGAGAAGTGTCTGACTCTGCCATGCTGGAGAGAGATGTCGATGACGGGGTGTGGTGGTCCGGATGGTCCACCACATACTCAGAAGGTGACTTAGATTCTCTCTCTTTGCGTTTATCCTCAAACGAATACGGAGTTGCAAAGTGTTCTTGAACGAGGTGTTCCAGCACCGGCCAGCCGTACGCGTTCGCAAACATCCGACGGACAATCATATTGTTGTGGGCGTCTGGCTCCAAATGCACAAGCACTTTCCGCCAGGCCATGCCCGTATGCCATTTGCGCGCTATTTTCTCTTCTGTGCGAGCTCGTAAATGAGAGTCGTCCGTAGGATCATCAGAATGCGTTCGTTTCAGTTTAGGAGGAGGTATATCTTCCGGGAAGTAAACTCTGTCATGGAATATAGTTTCTCGCCGCGAAGACGGGTCCATGATGAACTTGTTATCAGGCAGTGGCGGGTTCAACACAGCAGTCGCAGATACAAGTACGTTTGCTTTCGGAGGTAGTGCGCCTCCGTCATCTTCGCCTCCTTCTGCGCCAACGGTTTGCGCGCTCAAAATCGCCGACGGAATCTTTGAGCTGCCACCTGAAGGGCGGATAAGCGAGGTGAAAAATGAGCCCAGCGGCTGAAAAAGGTTAACTATTGGATTTTCATCTTTAGATTCGTTCGGGCTCGCTTTTGTGACTTCACTAGATGAATGTGAATGTTCTCCATTGGAGTCAATAGTCTGTGATTTGGGGGAGGCAGGGACGCTCTCAGGAGATTCAGGTTCACTGGAAAAACGAGATTGGTCTGCAATGTCTTTGCTGTTAGAGTCTGAAGCTTGGGCGTCTATTTGCAGCTTTAGCATATCGTTTTGGTCTGCATCTCCGTCAGTACGATCGACGGACCGTTGAGACGACACGGACGCGCGCCGTTTATTTTCCTCATGCTTGATCTTATGTGCTCGTCGAAGCGCGCGGTAATCAAGAAAAAGAAGTGAAGACGTACGCAGTGGGACAATGCCGTCGTTTACGACGTTCGCGTATACTGTGCGACGATGGAACCGGCGGAGAATCTCGGCAGCTGGGCCTGTAGGCAATACTTTAAGGACAGGATGCTTTGCAATGAGGGACGGGCGCCAAGTCAAGCCGAGGTCCTGGCCAGTGCGGCCGAGAACGCCTAGATCCAGGCCGAGTTTGACATACATGGGATTTTCGCCAGTGAGGCCAAGAAGCGGGCTGGCGAGAGTGATGAAGTTGATTGGTTCGGCCTGTTTAAAGACAGAAGGGTAGTGAACATTGAGGTATGCAATAGCGTAGGTCATAACAAGACCACCTAAAGAGTGGCCAATGAATGAAATCTTAGTGACATCAGGTGTCATTAGCTTGTCATGGATGTGTTTCGCCATTCGTCTACCTAGATACTTGACGCCTCGCTCCGTGAGACCAGCGTTGTCGAAGTAGCCACGCACAGCAACGGCTTCTCCGGTTTTCGCCACAGCAGAGTCAATAAATTCTTTCAAGAAGAGCATATCTGCAGACGTGTTCGAGTATAGGCCGTGACTCAAGATGACAAGATGTAGCGGTTTGGATGGGATGACGACTGGCAAGTTCCATAGATCAAGAGTATCCTTGTGGACAGCCTGGAGTGCAGGTGACGCCGATCCGTCTTGAGGTAGCTGATTAGCAGTATCTTCTTTAGTATGTCCGATTGTCAATGAGAATGCCACTTCAGACCCGCGAGAGAAGATCAGCTGTGATACGATGTCAATTATCCAAACATGTGTGCCGTCTTTACTAGGTACCGGAAGATCAGCATGAAAAGACTGCGCTGGTCGGATAGTCGGATTAAATATCGGACATAGATTCGGTGGAGATTTACGGAAAGGATTGAACTGTTCTGGATATACGTGAGCGTAAAGTAGAAAAGGGCCGTTGAAATAAAGGCCTCTGAGGGCGATGTTCTCCTCATTGCGTACTCTCAAATGCAGCGATTTGATGTTGGCAACGGTATCACGGCTTGGTGTATAAAATATTTGGTACCGATGGACTTGCCCTATCTTGACTTTACCGTGAGCCTGGTAAAGCGGCATTGTTATTCATGTGAATGTTATAAGGCGGTGCTGGTAGAGTGTAAGTGCGAAGTATTATTACCAAACTAGGAAATACCCAATGTATCTCTTATTCATATTGGCATAAACCAGACGCATTATAATGTTACTATATTTTGTAATAATGTGTTATTGAAATTTCTCACGCGTTTAGAATCGCGTTTGGTAATGATGGCCGCGGCTGAAGGTTCAGACTTCGTGATTCAAACGCTTTCCAGATAGTATCGACCAATTGCAAGCTTACAATGGCCTATCTTGATATGAATCTACTAAGGTCAGCGAGATCAAGTTAATAGTCTAGAAACCCACCTATTAGAAATCCACTTCGTTTCTCGATAAACAGTCGGTATGATGTTGCTGGTAAAGTTGTACATCTTGCTATCATACGAAATTAAATTTGACATGGTGCAGTCTACCGCTTCACCACTGACGTAGATGTACTATTGAACCTCGTTGATGTACTCTTGAACCTCGTTGATGTACTCTTGAACCTCTGTGATTTCGCCCACGAAGATGCCGGCTGATGAATATTCTCTTTAGTGCTGAAAGATAAGATCTAAGCGCAATGACTTGTATATCATCAGTTCACACACTCCATGGTACCTTGGACTCCTTTTAAAAAGTATCAAGCAACCAGTCGTATCAGATTCTATTTGTCATACAGTGTATACTCGGCTGAACTGCCAGGGTTCTAGCACCAATTAGATGATGATTCAGTAAATTGACTCGTAAATTTCAAATAAGTATCTCCGGCGGTAATATCGTTTGGCTGTTTAGTGTTCGTTACCTCCGGACCAATTAGTCCTTGATTCCTAAATTGTTAGCCACATTGATCCCATGTTTGTGTTCTCTTGATGATATTTTAAGAACCGTTTGGGTTTGAAACTTGAATTGTATACTTTAATTCTTTAGAGCATTCACGAATTTCGTGTAGACGGTCTTGATACAACAAGAGGTAATCATTTCTTTAGATTTTGAAGATACGACATACACGCAGACGTCAGGATCATAAAACAGTCGAGTAAGGTATTCAGACGTTTAAAGTATTGAAATTAGCATACAGTCATAACTCCGAATAATTAACTGCGCTGCTTTTCTAATTTGCCGGATATTCCGAGGTTTGCTAGTGCAGTTTGCGGGCGAGGTGCTGACAGGCGGGTGTTGAGACAAGATTATCTAAAAAAACCTTATTTTAGATGGAAGTAGGCATTTATGTCCGTGGTACGGGGATATCGATAAGTGTGATGGAATATATAAGTGCATGGAAATCCCATTAAGTAGACCATTAGAAATCTGATATTCGAAATCTAACAGACAATGAGCACTTTAGCAGGAAAAGAAATTGGACCTATTGGTCTTGGTCTTATGGGCCTTACATGGCGTGGTACGTCAGTGCCACGGGAGCAGGCGTTTGGGGCAATCAAGGCAGCTCTTGATGCCGGCTACAACTTTCTCAATGGAGGCGAATTCTATAACTCACCTGAACGCCCTTTTGAGAATTTAGAAGTAATTTCTGAGTTTTTCACCAAGTATCCGGAGTACCTTGACAAGGCCGTGTTAAGCGTGAAGGGCGCGCTCGGTCCTGATTACGTCCCGCATAGCGACTCTGAATCATTGAACGCATCAATTGACAATATCATAAAACGTATTGCACCTAAATCGCTTGACGTTTTTGAACCGGCTCGTATTGATCCTGCTGTACCTATTGAGGATATTGTTGCAACTCTCGGCAAAGCCGTTGAAGCAGGCAAGATAAAGGCGATTTCCCTTTCGGAAGTGAACGCCAAGACGCTCGAGAGGGCTTGTGCGGTCTACAAGATCTCTGCAGTCGAGATAGAGTTCTCAATGTTCACTCCTGAACCTCGATCTAACGGTTTGTTTGAAGTTGCAGCAAAAAATGGCGTCACCGTGGTCTGCTACTCACCCTTTGCGCGCGGTTTCCTTGCAGGCGCTTTCCGCGGTAAGACTCAGTTTGATGGCGACGATATTCGCCAAACTTTTGATCGATTTAGCCCTGAGAACTTTGTTGCTAATCAGAAAACTGCTGATTCGATCCACGCTTTCGCTGAAAAGAAAGGTGTTGAACTCTCGCAAGTCGCTCTCGCTTGGGTCAAGTATCACGAAAAGCTATTTCCTGGACTGCAAACCGTTCCGATCCCTGGCGCATCTTCTGCCGATAGAGTGAAACAGAACATTGTTGATTTTTCTTTGACAGAGGCTGAGTTCAACGAGCTCGAACAGATCCTCGCATCTGCTGAAATCAAAGGCTCGCGTGCCAATAGTGTCATGTTGAAGCACATGCACTTGTAGATACTTCAACCAACTTATAGTACATTTAAACAATAATAACATATATCGAGATTTATTAGTCAAAAAAAAATAAGTCTAAGACTTTTCTAACGTATATACTTGCTCAACAAAGTCTTTGATAGTCTTTTCCAAAGGAATGTAGTCAAACTTGAGCAACTTGGTAGTGGCAGAATTGTCATAGCTAGGAGAATTCTTTCGAACTGTCTCTATATCTGAAGTACCAATATTTGGATTAATACGCTTCTCGTTCGGGAACAGCTTGCGCATTATAGTGGCGACATACTCTAGACTGAAAGGACCGCCATTCACGAATAACCTCTTGCCGGCGATCTCCTTATTAGAAGGATCCGCGGCGAGAACATGTGCCGTTGCAACGTCCCTCACGTCAACACAGAACGCCGCCGAAAACTTAGAATTCGACCCCATTTTGCCCGTGAGTACATTGTATAGCACCTCATTGGACGTATTCAAGTTGCCAACACTGATGTCGTTGAGAATAGGTCCCCACACAAAAGGCGGGTTCACAGTAGTGATAGAGAACTTAGCATCAGGGTGATCTTTCAAAAACTGCCAAGCAGTCTGCTCAGCAACTGTCTTGGAAGCACGGTAGGTACTTGCTTTGTCTTTACGGCCTTGTTCAAGGGTCAACGGAGACCACGATTCCTCAGTATATAGTACATCAGGACTGTTAGGCTTGGACGGATCTACAATCGCAGCAAATGACGACGTGATAACCAGCCTGGTGACGTTCTTGCCGTACTTGTACACTGCTTCAAGCATGCTTCTGGTGCCATTAATAGCAGGAATAAGAATATCCTTATCGGGATCGGTAATGTTATGGTGGAAAGGAGAAGCTGTATGCACAACAACATCCAAGTCCTCGGTAATAGCATCGTCAAATGCGCCCAAAACAGAAATATCAGGAACTATCGCAAAACTCAATTGACCTGCTTTCACTTCCTTCTCATACTTTCCAGCAATGAAATCAGCCTTGCTTTGACTGCGAACCGTCGCAACAACTGTATCTCCTCGCGCAAGCAGCTTCTGCAGCACATGCGCAGCAATAAATCCTGATGCTCCCGATAAAAGTGTCTTAGTCATCTTTCAATTGAGGAAAAATAGATAACGCTTAATCTTACTTATCCGTTTCTTTATATAATAATAATACGCTCGGACTTGTTAGTTTCGTCTTCGGAAATGCTCATTCGACGGGCCAATCACGCCTTCTTATCTTGTCTTAATTCCATGAGCTTCACCCATTTAAATTATACTTTAATCCCCACTTTTCAAGTACAGATCTACCTTGGCGTGCTTTAACGCTTCGCCAACACTTGAATACTAAAGGTTCTCTTTGCTATCATTGAATTCAATTGCTTTTTAATTGTAGTTTCATCTAATTGTCTTGTAAAGTACAACAATAGTCAATGTAATATAAAAAACAAAATAAATAAATAAAGTTTATTGCGTCAAAACCTAACCCTACCTAGCGTTATATAGTAACTGATCACTAAGTTAAGCCGAGGGTCTGCTCCAGTGGCGCAGTGGTTTAGCGCTTCGTGCTTATAGCCGTACAACGACGTCTATGCTGATGTCACGGTCGTGTGAGAACGCGACGGTCGTGGGTTCGACCCCCTCCTGGAGCAGCTCTCTTTTTTTTTTTATTTTTTATTTTAAATAGTCGGTTAAAATTTGAAAGAATTATATTTTTAACATAATATTAATCATAATCTGAATCATCCGCTTTTGAATGCCCAGCGACGCTGGCCTGTCTTTTGTAGAAATCAATAATTTGCTCTGAAGTCGTAGCATCTTCAGGTGTTTTATCGTCACGAATTCGTATAAACCGCGGAAACCTTAGTGATATGCCTTTCGGCATGCTGTCCGCACCGGCTTTATATATAGGAGACAGTGAAAGATCAGCTGCTAATACTTCCCATACCATTTTTGGTTCAAACCACACATCAGGTTGAGATGGCCCACTTTGATCGTGCTTGTAATATGATTTCTTCGAAGTTACTAACGGTGACAGTTCCTTGTACAGTTTGTCTAACACCTCTTCAGAGAATCCAGTTCCTATTTTGCACGTGGTTTCGTATTCATCAGTGTTAGGGTTGTAACATCCAAGAAGGAATGCACCGTACCAGTTTGTGCGCTTACCTTTACCGTAAAAAGCACCAAGAACTACCAAGTCTAAGGTATCGCCAATACCATCTAAGTAGTCCTTCTTCAATTTGAGCCAGTTTTGTGTTCGCTTGCTAGGCAGATAATGACTCTCTGGACCATCGAGGGCTTTTATCATCAGTCCTTCGCAATTATCCTTGATACTTTGATCCAGAAATTCCTGTATAGCTTCAACCTCTCGGCAGTTTTCAAAAGTTGCAAAGCCATAACAGTCTTCCACTGGACGAAAGTGCTCTTGAAGAATCGCACGGCGTTCGGTTAGTGACTTTGAAAGTAAATCTTGGCCATTTAGGTACAGAATGTCAAATACAAAGACAAAAACCCGCACAGAAATATCTGACTCCTGAACATCTTTGCGTTTTCGCGTCGATAACACTTGAAATGGTAAAATTACATGTTTCTGGCGATCCCACGCAACTGCTTCGCTGTCAATGATAAAGCTCTTGACAGAAGGTTTAATAAACTGGTTGATAGAGCTGAGAATATCAGGATATCTTTGTGACATGTCTTCGGAGTTTCTTGAGTACACTTTAAAAGAACCGTCTTCAGTCATATGAATTTGAGCACGCTCGCCATCATACTTATATTCACAAGTAAAGTGGTTATCCAAGTCAGAAAAATGATCTAGCACTTCTGTGATAGATTTAGTAGGTTTAGCCAACATCGGTTTAGGTGGCACGCCAGGCACAAGCACGCAATGCTCTGTCAGACCCTTTACTCCGTATTTCAGTGCAGCCTCAATGATCGTCTCATAAGAGGGTACTCTACTGAACACCGATTTGAAAATCTCTTCTGCTTCTTTTAGTTCTTCTTCGGACACAGACTTTCCTTCGCTATCGGCCTCGTGCATAGCAAAAGCACGCGCTAAAGCAGTGAGCACTGTCTTTTCGGCTAAGCTAATTCTAAGTTTGCCTTGCAGTGATCTTATGAGAAATTTGGTTTCATTGTTGCGAGAATTCACAATCAATTTTTTTATGAGGCCTATTTTCCGAGACTGGGATTGGGCACCTGTAGTCTGCGCGATTAGATGGAGATCCTTAAACACGCTATCTACGGTGAGTATCTGTGGCTTAAACATAGTGCGCTGAGACGATTTAGCAGAATTTGCAATTGTGCCTAGATCTCCCGTTTCTTGCATATCCTTTTTTAGGTTGGCTAGAGTTTTTCCAGTAGACTCGCATACAGCTTTCATCAAGATGCTATCACCAAGACCTAATTCAAGTCCTTCGTAGTCTGGACCCAGTCGATTGATAAATAGATAGACTATAGTTGAAAGCGAATGAGGACTGCGATCCAATATTTGGCGAAAGAACTCCGAACAATAGGATATGATCTCGAGCCTTTTAGTGGTGCTCTCGATTTGTTCGAAGACCGCGCAAACATCTGCATACGGGATCGGAGAACTTGTAGAAGAAGCCGGCAATGATGAAGATGGCGAGTTAGAGGTATTGACAGCATCGGAATGATCAAGTTTGGCTTTTTTTGGAGGGGGCAAACTCGTCGGCGTCGCGCTGTTCTCGACGGCCGATTGCGATAGGGGTTGGCGTTTGCCGAAAAAAGCAGCTAAACTTGCTGAGCCGGAAGACATTGGTAAGAAAAATAAAGAAGGTCGTACGATTGTCTTACAAGCACGAAGAGCAATAAAAGTGCGAAACAGCTTGACGCGATTGAGAGACAGTTTGAAGCGGGCCGGTAAGTAACAGGGAGAGGTGCGGTCAAAATAGCAGTTTTTCTGAATAAAGCGCACGGTCAATGATTAAATAGTGCAGGTTTGATAAGCTCTAGATACGAGAAACGTTATGACAAGAGAAAGAAGCGCGTATCTGCTTAGTACAATATAGTTGTTGTGAGAGCGAAGGGTTGGAGATCGCGCATCAGAATAAGGTTTTATCCTGTATATCTTTGGTTTCGTAATTCAGTGCAAGGTAGTCAGAGCGAACGGGCGGAAAAGAGGTATGTCAGGATTCTGTGATTTTACTGAGAATGAGCGTCCATAGAATACCAACGATGCCAGCAGCGGGTACTATGAGATGTTGTGGGATAAATTGGAATGAAACAAAGGAGAAGAGCGGCCATATGATGTATGCGTTAGTGAGCGTTGTACGCAGCTTCGAGCGGACTGTGTAGAGGATATTGTGGTTTTCCCATAGCGCACTGAAGGACAGAAACATGACATTAAACACAGGCGTACCTATACACTGGTCTATTATGACACGCAGGAAGATGCTGGGAATGAGCGGTGTGATGAGGTCGTACCAGTACTTGTTGACGATGCCGTTAACTATACCCCATGTGTGGAACTTCAGCGTACGTGCGGGCATGAACTTGTGGACAAATATTAATTGGTTCAACAGCTGCGATATAGCGGCCAGAATCGACGATACAAGCGCTGTTACGACGTAAGGGTATGCTTGGTGAAGGGTTTGGAAGTTGACATATATTGCGAATATCAAACCACATTCTATGAGTAAGAATAAGACGATAATGGAATGCTCAGTCTTCCGTTTACCAGAAGGTTTCCATTCAGATTTACTAGGACCTTTCTCTGGGTCATCGGCCATGTGTTTTGTGAATAATGTATAATAATAGAGGGAGGGTAAAGGACTGTTATCACCGTCTTAAGCCTTGTGTAGGTGGGAGAGGTCAAGTGACAGATGACCTTGCTAGCCTTAAGAGTTTGCGAGATATGGTCTTCTACGCCCCAAATGCGTACTGAGGTTTGTTTCTCAGTTAAATAAAAGACAAAAAGGTGCTTGAAAGCTAGCATTATAGTAATTGCAGCTAGAACTGCGGGTGCTGTACAGGTACCATTATTTAGCGACAATACACTACTGAAGATCGGTACATCCGCGTCCCAGTTCACAATCATCGTTCTACAAACGCATCACTAAATATTTAATAGCTTTATATTAGTAGTAATAGTACATTAAAATGCATGTTTTGAAGCAAGATCAGCAATTACAAGTCGTTGTGGTGACTGATAAAGAGCTCAAAAGTGAACTAACTATCAAAAACTGGGGCAAACTTTAAGCGCGTTGCCAGGCAACCTTAATGTTGGGCTAACGCCGGTCTAGAGTATATCGCCCACCATTCATCTAACACCAATCCCCATCTTTCCCCCCCTTCTCCTACCGTCGTGTGGTAATATTAATAAGTACTGGGTCGTTTTCTACTAAGAAGATAAAATTAGACACAAGGGCACCTACGAATAGTTGGTTGTTTACATCCATAGAAATTTGGAAAAGTATTTTTGACGCGCACAATTTGAAACTACTGGGAAATAACAAGGTCTATTTGCCGCTCCTGATCTGACCAGTTCGAAAAGCTACAAGAGTTTCCTTTTACCAACAACCTGATAAACTAAGAATTATAGCCACAATCAAACCATGCAACAAACAATAAAATGCGTCGTCGTGGGAGACGGTGCTGTAGGGAAAACCTGCCTGCTTATATCTTATACCAACAACAAATTTCCCTCAGAATACGTGCCTACAGTATTTGACAACTATGCCGTGACTGTCATGATAGGCGACGAGCCTTTCACATTAGGTCTATTTGACACCGCTGGCCAGGAAGATTACGACCGTCTTCGACCTCTGTCATATCCGCAGACTGATATATTCCTTGTCTGTTTTTCAGTTACAAACCCTGCTAGTTTTGAAAACGTGAAGGAAAAATGGTTTCCCGAGGTTCGACACCATTGTCCCGGTGTCCCCTGTCTTCTAGTTGGTACTCAAATAGATCAGAGGGATGAACCTGCTGTGCTTCAGCGTCTTGCTTATTACAAAATGCGTCCAATTACTGCCGACCTAGGAGAAAAACTTGCCAAGGAGCTTGGCGCAGTTAAATATGTAGAATGCTCTGCATTGACACAACGCGGGTTAAAGAATGTTTTCGATGAAGCAATAGTTGCCGCTTTAGAGCCGTCTATGCCCAAAAAGAAGACGAAATGCGTTATATTGTAAGACACTCTGCCTGTGCCTTATTTCCGTCTTTATTCGTTTTGCCCTTTTGGCCTGTTGATTAGACTACATTTTTGTTCAGTCTATAGCTCTCTCTACAGCTCCAATTCCTTGATGACCCCCCTTCTTCTCCCTCTTTCTTACTTTTTTCCCCGTTGGTCTCCCTTGGTTCATTTTCATTGACTATACTATACATTAACCGATATTACGTTATATGCGTTCGCTGGCATTACTTTGCTAAACTTTACGGTAGACTCCAGTTCAGGCTTCTAGCGTTATTCCTATCTACCACTTTTACCTGTTGTTCTCGCGATTTCCATAACTTCCAGGTCTCGAGCACGCCCTGCAGTAGTGCTTATAGTTCATGTCCGTTATAGTATCATGATAGATTGTCTCGCATCAACCGACGCAGTGTCTATTTTTGGTAGCCGTTACGCCACGCGATCTGCTGGTTGCATCAACATGCATTCACTGACTTGTAATTATCATATCCGGATCGGGTAACGCGGTTGCGATATTGCATGTCCATCAGCCACGCCGTCCTATATAGTGTCCAGGTGTATTACCATAGTGACAAAATCAGCTTAGACTGAGTATTGCGATAATAGATGCTATTTTTATATATTTTCCAGGTGAAAATCCAATAGATATCAGCTGAACGCTAAGCGGAAAATCGACCTCGGATATATGCCGCTTCAACCATATAAACTTGAAAACCTTAAATCATTTTAGCATATTTGTCTCCTTTACCGCCGTTGATTCTCCACTTTTCTATCCACACATAATCCCGTCGCCTCTTAAATCAATTGAATAAGACAATGGCTTCTTTACCTCCAGGAGAATGCTGCAGCCAAGGATACCGCTACACTGGCGAGACTAAAGGCACTGTTACCGAATTTGCTGGTGTCGAAACGTATTTGGCTGGAGATCCTTCGAAAACCGATAAAGTAATCCTCATATTGACTGATGTGATCGGCCCGTTGTTCACTAACGTTCAATTGATCGCCGACCAATTTGCTGAACAGGGTTACTATGTGGTTATACCCGACATGTTCAATAAAGATCCAGTTCCACTGAACCCCACAGATCGTGACTTCCTCTTCAAGGTATGGTTCCCCAAACATGGCCCTGAGACTGTCTACCCTATAATTGAAGCTGTCACTAAAGAGGTCAAGGAAAAGCTCAAACCTAAATATTTTGTGGGCGTCGGTTACTGTTTTGGCTGCCGTTTCCTGGTTCATCTTCAGGCACGCGGTATCCTTGACGCCACCGTTCTTAACCATCCCTCATTTGTTCAGGAGGAAGAACTCGCTAATGTCAAGAGCCCCGTTTCGATTCAAGCTGCACAAATTGACGATATATTCCCTACAAACCTTCGTCACAAATCAGAGGAAATATTGATTGGCACTAACCAGCCCTTTGAAATTACTTTGTACTCTCATGTGTCTCATGGTTTTGCCGTCCGCGGTGACCCTGATCATCCGCGCGAGAAGTTCGCCAGAAAGCAGGCTTTTTGTGCTGCAATTGACTGGTTTGCAGAGTTTGCACCTTAAACAGGCTTACACCATTACCCATACAACTTAATTTTATATCTTATATGCACAATTGTGAATAATTCGTAAATCTAGGTCATTCTTCATCATCTTCGTCTTCGTCTTCGTCTGCATCTTCCACTTCCGAGTAGTCTTCATCATCCTTTGAGTCACTGTCCACACTCAAGTCATCCGCCAGATCCTCGTCTTCGTCTTCGTCCTCGATCCGGATCCGTTTCGCAACCATAGAGGTACGTCGCGTCGCATTACTATACCCGTAGGCCGCCATCCAGGAGGGTCTTTGCCTCGTGTCAATCTGCGGGTAAACTAACTCGTACCGCCAGGCGGGTATATCAATTTCATCTAACTCATAACTACTCGTATCCAGCTGAATGCCCTCAGGCAGCCACATACCTCCATGACGATTCAGTATAAGTGGAGTCCAGATAAGCTTGGCTGGATCCACTCGTCGGTAGTTTTTTGTCTCCCATGCCTCAACAGTTGAGTCTATCAGTTCTCTGTCAAAACGAATGGCATACCTACCGGTATAAGGATCTTTCAATAAAGCATTCAGCGACTCCATTGCCGAGATCACATTATCCGGCATCATACAAGTTTCACGACAAATGTCGTTTATAGCAACATTTTGGCCTTCAGGCCGTTGTTGTAGGTACTTTGCAATAACATATTTCCAATAGGCTCTATAAGACAAAAGGCCCATCTCCGACAACGGCTTTTCCGGAGTACCTAAGCGCTTCTCGGAGCGAGATAGTTGGTAAGAGAACTCGATAAGGAAAGAACCGTAGCCCTTTCGCTGATGTACAGGAAGGGTCAATATACATGATACATTGTATGAAGCAATGGATCGCTTTTCTTTGCTGAAATAACCAACAAAATGGTAGCCACTCCTTTTGTACTCCGTTAACACGTAAAACATAAAAGGTTCGACGTCGTAGTACAGGGTTTTACTGCCCAGAAATAGCCTGGAAAGAAGACAGAGGTTCTGGCAGTAGAGTTGTTCTTTTTTACCATCAATTTCAAATACGGATATGTCGCCATCCCTGTATATTTCAGATCCTGGCGGGCGGTGAAAAGAACATTTTAGTTCGTGCCGCCACGCCACATAGTCGTTGTTGAAGTATTTGAGACAGTATTCGCAAATGTATAGAAGACCCATGCAGCTATATTCTTCGGGATAAGGCGCGGAATACCATGTTTCTATTTCATAGTCGCCAAATCGAATGCACTTGACTTTGGAAGCTGGTTGGATTATGTTGCCCGCTTGTGAGCCTTTGCGCTGTTCGGGAGCGGACTGCTCTTCATAGTAGAGCCATTCAGAGTCTGGGTCAGAACGTAGACGCTGAAGGCGCTGTAGTTGTGCAGCAAAGTAAGTAGTCTGAAATTGTTTATAGGTGTCAAAAGTGAGAGCCGTCTCATTTCTGTTAGAGTCTGGTTGCTTTAGAATGCCGTAATAGGGTTCTTCGCGCGCCGAAGACGAGACAAGGTCAGGTGGATCTGGCAGCAAATCAACATGGTACGGAGCATAAGAGTCTCGTGCAGTTGAATATTCAAGCATGCGCAACAGACGCGGGTGCATTTTTACAGCAACTATACATGAATTTGGGGTGATCCAGCAATCGACTAGATGCTGACCCGTTGACGCAATTCCTTCACTGACTCCTCGACTTCGGCTGCGCTGATGTTTCTTAGCAGATGGTAGCGGGTCTTCAATAGAGTGATGCGATCTACTAGAACGATGACGTTGTGTTTCTGGGGTCGCTGAAACATGTTGATCAACAGTTGCTGGCATATTGGACCTCGAACGTACGACCCTGCCCGACCTGGTAGTAGGTAAATCAGCAAGGGGTCCAACTATGCCGTTCTCATTTCGTGACCGCAAAATTCTAGAAGCCATTGTCCGGATTATAATGCAGTTCTGGCTTGTTTATTGCAGTCAACAAGTCTCAGATAAACCATGCACTTTAGCATAGAATCCGTGCGATATAAAGCAATCCAGACAGCTAAAATCCAATTTTTTAATAGTAAGCTTCGGGTCAACAGTTCCGATAATTCGGAAACGGCTTCAAACAGCGGTTTATAATATACAGATCTCTAAAAATATCGAAGAAACGCGTATGAAACGAACATCTATTATTGAGGAACATCACCAGTTCGTTGTCATGGATACAACACTGACCAATGAAATTCAACGAATAGAGTTATGGGTCCTTCCTCTCTATTCATCATTCTATCTTCGATTGCACCGGCGAAGAAATACAGATATAAATGATTCCATGGGAAGCTCTTTTGCCATATGGCGTTATTACTGCCTTTTTGACTGTAGGTGGCGGTGGTATGGCTTTTTTCCAGATGGCAGGATACAAATGGAGGCCTAAGAAACAAAACCTCGACATGTGGGAAAAGCGTATGCAAGACAGAGACTATCGTTTGACCGGTGAAATGCGCAAACAAAGCGACGAAGCTGTCGCTCCTGAAGAATTTAAGGTCAACTCGTTCACTAAAGTTGTTAAGCCATATTTGTGGTAGAACAATTGCTTCTGCGGCTTCTTTTTGAACGACAAACATGACGAATTTAGATCTAAAATTATATAATGAAGGCTGAAAATCTAGCATGTAGATGAATATACCGTAGGAAAAATTGAGCTAGCGGAGATCAAAAGGCAAGCATATTTAGAAAAGTTAGGGGGAAAAAAGAACAAACCAATGCGACCACAATTGCGTGAACTTAAACATATATGAATGAAGATACGGAATCGTAGTTCTTGAACACATTAAGCACTTCAATGCCAGCATCTGGGAACAGCTCTTGAGTATCACGCGAGTTGGTAACCGGCTTGTTCATATTGTTCTTGACAAGAATATGACGAAGCGCCGAGTTAGGTATATTCTTTACGAATATCCAGCGTAAAGAGAAAGCCCCTTCAGACGGTTTCGTTGGATCAAGCGAAGGTGTAGAAGCCAGCGAAGAATGAACTAATTCTGCAACACCGCAAAATTGTCTAGATTCGTTTACAGAAAAGTAAAGCAAAACTGTGAACTCTGTCTCCCCGCATTCTTGAGCTTGCTCGTGGCAGGACCAAAATGCGCGATGCAACCTTTGCGTTCCATGCTCTGTGCTAGACCAAGTGCAAGTATTATAAGCTTGTAAAACATGTCGCTCAGTGAATGATTTAATAACAAAAAATCTGGACACTTTAGCGGGAGTATAGTCGGGTGAATTGATTATGCGATATACCTGCGACGTCGGTCGCCTATTGGATGTTCGGGCGACTGTAGAAGATGACGAGGACCCTAAGCGTTGATCAGTGACTGGAGTAAAACATACAGATGTATTCACTGCTTTCATGCTACTTGGTTTCTCTGTTTCAGTTTTAACACTAGTAAGACAAAGATCGGGTTCAGGGGCGGTGTGTGTAAAGACATGCGCTTCAGGCGAAGATGAAAGAGACGCAGGTTTTAGCAAATCCAAACTTCTGGAAGAGACTTGAGATAGATTTGAGTCAATTGACCTTTTGCTCCAAATACTGGGAGGTGTACTAGCCTGAATCGGAGATGAGAACGTCGATCCTGATGCGCCAGAATAGGTCGATGAAGTATCAGCAGTCAGAAAACTAAAGCGTCGTTGAGATGGAAACGCGGTTTGCCCCCAGCTTTGAGATTTGTCAAAAGGGGAAATTTCTAAAGGAATCGATGCTGGTGTCGGTCTGGTAGCCAAGCTAAGTGGATCAGTCTTTCTAGCTAGCGCTTTAGGTGTATAGAGCTTAGCAGACTCAAAAGAGGGGTCACTGCGCTTGTTTCGAATAATCGAAGACAACAAGGGGCTTGGGTGTACTTGACTAGTTAAAGCATCATCGGAATCCGAAAACAAGTCTGAAGGAATATGCCAGAAATCAGCAGGGGAATACTGTTTTGAATGAAGTGGATCCATGCCAATCACAGAGGCACTGATAAGTCAGGAAATGTAAGTGAAGAAAAAGGAATAAGGCAATACCAAGCATCTTTATATATCTGGAGATATGCTGAATAGATATCCAAAAAAGGAAATAGACCTGGTTGCTGTGTATAGATCAGCATATCATTGCATCTAGTTGACTTTAGGTGGTGACAGTGGTGTCGATCGAACCGTCGCGAGCAGGAGAACACAGACCGACCACCATTTCAGTCATAGCCATCAATTACAGAACATTAGCGTAGAAAATATAGTATGTTTCTCGCATTATATCAGTAAATATATATTCAGGGGACAAAGTCTATGCTGCGACACACAAATATGTGTATGTTACATTGACCAATTAAAAGGTGAAGTGTTAATGACAAAGCCTAGTTAGCCAATAAAGTAGGTCGTTGCCACAGCTTGCGCAACTGCTTTTTAGAATAAAGTTCATATCCGCTACTTATATAAAGGCAGATCATGTTTAGTTATTATTATACGCGTTCCATTCTTCACGAAATACGATGAACTAGCTATATATGAGATATTTAAAGGATTTAATGAATTGACAACCTATGGTAGTAAATTTCATTTTAAAGCTTCCATGGCCTTCTCGATTTCACCTTTGGAACCAAGCCAAACAGGCGTACGCTGATGAATGGTAGTAGGTACAATTTCCAGCATGCGTCTCTTACCGTCAGTAGCCAAGCCACCAGCCTGTTCCATTAAGAAAGCCATTGGAAATCCTTCGTAAAGAATTCTAAGCTTACCGTTTTTGCTTTTAGAGTCAGATGGGTACGCAAACATGCCTCCGTACAGAATAGTTCGGTGAACATCGGCTACCATAGAACCAATATAACGGGCTGAATATGGCTTAGAACCATCCTTCGGAAATTTCAACGATTCAAAATAGGCCCTTGTTTTTTCATCCCAGTACAGAGAGTTTCCCTCATTCACTGAATAGATGGAACGTCTGTTAGGGATCTTCATATTCGGATGGGTAAGAATGAATTCACCTAGTGAATTGTCCAAAGTGAAACCATTAACACCAGATCCAGTGGTCAAAACTAAATTAGCAGAAGCACCATACATTGTATAGCCGGCAGCCACCATTTCAGTTCCGGGTCGCAGCACGTCGTCAATAGTGCCTTCGGATCCTTCTTTTACTCTATAAATGCCAAAAATTGTACCAACAGATACACCGGCATCGAGATTACTTGAACCATCGATTGGGTCACATACGACACAATATTTTCCATTTCCAGGAAAGAAAATTGGATCCTCTTGTTCTTCGGAAACAACAATTTTGACGTTCTTACTGTCTCTCATAGCGTTAACGAAAATTTCGTCACCAATCACGTCTAGTTTTTTCTGATCATCACCAGTTGAGTTGGAAGCACCCGCCAGACCCATCAAGTTAATAAGAGTTGCACGACGAATGTTGTATGCAATCGTTTTGAAGGCGAACTGAAGCGAGTTTAATAATAACGTGAACTCGCCAGACGCTCCAGGTACTTTACTCTGCTCGGCCAAGATGAAGCGAGAAAGCGTTACAATATCAGTTTCTACTAGTCCAGACATTGTGTTGAATTAATATGCTTGTGTCGTGTGAATATCTCCTACTCAAAGCCAAATATGAAACTGGCTATTAGTGTATGAGTTCGAAATCTGGGGTAGCGAAAGATCGTGTTCACCTTTTAAGTGGGCAGATTAGGGTCGGTCAATCTCGGGACAAGGTGTGAGGGGGACACCGGTAACTTAGCGGAAAAGCGGAACTAACAGGATTGTCTCATAGAAACTAAAGGAGAATTTCTGTTTAGGGCTTTTCGAGCCAATTTTTAGGTCTACAAGGAGATTCAAAGCAACGGCGCGCCTGCTTCCATGGGAGACAGGCATACACATTTGAGCCTAGCATTCGATCCTAAAATTTCGGTACAAACACAAGGATATGGAACTGGTATGTGTACTGTACATAACTTGATGCCAGAATCGAAGATGACAAGCATAAAAATTTCAAACTAGAGTTTATGAAGTTATTTAATAACGCTCTTGATTTAATTTGCTCGTGACTGAAGAATCTGTTTCTGCCTAGTTATTTTGTATGCGCTTAGCGTATCATCATGAAGAATTTTCTTTGCTAACATACATTTATAGAATTGAATTATTTGCAACACAGGGTACGTCTTGAAAACATGAAGCGAGAGATTAGGATGATGATTGATACAAAACAAAGTTGGAATTACCGACTGAATTCTTTTGTTGAGAAAATTGCGGCACTTCTGACTTATCTTTCACTTTTTTTTTGATATCGCATTGTATGCATAACTAACTATCCAGAACAATATAGCCGATGTATCGCTGGCGAGCATTTTGTGTTATGTTTCTTACATTTGTATGAATTGGTAAGTGAAATGACTTATTGTGATTGAGAATGATTACTTTTTTCAATTGATCGAGGACGATTTATAGCACTGGGCACTGAATTTTGATTTGATTGACAATGCTTTAATGCAGGCCTCAGAAACCTGTGTGACTGAGATCAAGAAACTTTTTATTTCTATTTATGAATCTTTTTTCTAACAAATTGCTCAGCTTATAGGTAAGTTATAACTGGAACAATGAGGCAAGTTTGTGTGTATGTGTTTTGCGCATACACATTATTTGATGATTTCCTAGATGACGAGTCGGACTGGGTTTTCCACTGGCGACAACTAATTTTTTTTAACCATTCATGCATAACTGAATAACTGCCTCTATAGTTTTATCGGAAACTATTGCTAACCATGTCTAGTTAATGGATGTTCCTTACTTGAATTAACAAGTAGGTATATTATGTTAAGTTACAGTGTCAGAATTTTTGATACTGTAATCTTTCTTTCTTTCTTTGGACAGGATGATATTTTCATTAAAGACAAGCATATGTCTGAAGGTACATGTGTTGATATTATAAGAATGTCTGAGCCTGCGATTGAGATCCTTTGATCGGAATTAAGAACTAACAAAAATGAAGTTTATATGGTATGTATTTATATGGATGGCGGGTTTGTCTGCATGCATATATTATTGTTGTTTTATGATGATTTATTCTACTCACGACGGTCAACCGAACTTCATTGACGAGAATGCCTATGACAGGGCTTTGATCTGAACAGCAATTTGCTAATGCTGAGATATATAGTATTGAGGTTTTTGTACTAACTGACAGTTTTAGTTTCTTACTAAATTTATTAATAATTATATAATTAAAGAAGAATTTTAATTTATTTCTTAATGAGACTTTGATTTCTTAGTTTTTATAGATTTTTTTGATTTTTTGGACTTCTTTTGGATTCCAGAATATTTGTTTTCCAGTTTAGATATGAGACTATCAAATCTATGAGCCTGGCGTTTCATTATTATTGACTTCAGATTATCTTCACCTTTTGATTTATCTATTCCAAGTTCTTTTGCAAGAGATTTAGCTTCATTAGCTTCTTTTAGTGCCTTTTTCTTGCGGCTCTTCTTTTTCTTTTTGGACTCATTGATATACATGTCGTATGCCAAGACTTCTTCTGATTCTATGGCGCCGTCAATAATTTCACAAAATCTGTTATAATCATCGAGAATATCTGAATGTAGCACATTCTCAAAAACGAAGTCCATGTCGCCTTCTGATACTACGTAGAAGTGGATCACGTCTCTTCGCTCTTCTCCCGAACTGCGGTACTGATCGCGATCTTGTTCAATCATTTCAGCAGTGATAGGTTCACTAAACATGCTCTTAAAAAGTTCAGCCCAGTCAAAATCATCATTTATAGCCTGTGACTCCTCAATGCTTCCAGTAAGGTCGTATGTCTTACGTCGCTGTTCATCGCTCAGCACGGCGTACGCGAGCGCAATCTCTTGAAACTTCACATGTGCTTCAGCTGCTTGATGAGCTGGAACTTTATCTGGATGGTGTTGTAATGCTTTGCGTCTATATGCGCCTTTGATTTCAGCAGTCGTCGCATTTGTGTGCACTTCGAGTACTTCATATGGATTCATTGATTTTTTTTTTTTGCGAAAAGCGTTGTGGGGATCCCTCGTTTTGGTTACACTAGTACGTTCAAGTTTGTGGTTAGGGTTTTGTACTATTTACGCGTACTGTTCAGACGTGGTATAGGCTGTTTTAGGACTGAAAAAAAAATAATGTAGATAATTATATTAGAGTAGATAGCAAAATCAGGTAAATTATATATAAATATATGATGTAGTGTGGGGTCTAATTGGTGGAATAGAAGATTGAATTAACGCTACACCTGAACTTACCTTTTTATGTATATTACGCCAATGGAGGTTCCATATAGTGTATTGAATGAAATTGAGCCTTTAAGTAAGTGGATAGTATCAAAAAAAGGTGATATATTGTGCTATGATGAAGAAAAAGTGATATTATATAGGAATGAAGTTCTTGACAGAAAATTCACATTTGACGCGGAACGTATACTTGTTGCATTGTTTTATACGTTTCCTACACAATCTACCGAATCGGTAGTGATAGTTACTGATTCATATATACATACATTTTTCTCTTCTGGATTATATTATCAGACTGCTGCGCCATTTAAAGTTTTCGCTGCATATTCAACAAATATTGGTATAATTTTGCAAAGGTCTGACGATTCTGATCCGTCTCTACCACGGTTTTTAGTGTTTCATCATCCTATTAAAAACTTCGGATTAATACAGTCTCACGGCCCGAATCACGTTATTCTTTCTAAAGAGTCGCTTCTTTACACTACAGACATTTCTTCTCATTCAATTGTCGTCACATATAGTCACCCTAACGCTGTCATCCATGTATATACTGTCTCACCTATACTCAATACTCCTCCGGCTATTGTCGGCACTGCTGATTCTAAGTCTATTAGAAAGTTCTCCTCTAAACGCATATCATCTTTGATAACCGCTTCATCTAATATGAGCGAAGACAGCATACATGAAATGTCAATAGACCGCTCTTTGGACCTTGACTTCTCCACGAACGTCTCTCGTGCTGATCTTTCCGCCGGACAAGATCGCATGAGCTTTGCAGAATCTTCAAAACCGCAATTTGATTTTGACGCTCTTAAACCTACTTGCGCTTTCAATTTTGTCACTTCAATCGCCCCTTCTTCGCAGTTCTCTATTGACACCGTTCGTATCCTGATTGCCTCACACACTTATGGTTTCCTCCTAGGAATATTTGAATCCTCTTCTTCCAATCTCTCTTTACATTCTTTTAGATTTCCTGCTGACTCATCACTTCCCGGTTACATACGTCCTAACCCGACTAAAGTCTCTTCTTTCTCGCTGCCGGCATGCGACGCCCAACCACTCGCCTATTCTGCCGACTCGTCCTGCATCTTTCTTCTCCTCGACGAATCTCATGGTTACATTTACTATTATGGCCTGGATTATGACCCGCAAATGGCTTTTAATTTGCCATTTCCTACTAAAGCCGTTCGTGGCGCCTATGGAAACACGCTGCATTTAGTGCCAGTACACTCTGAATCCCCTGTAGCATGTCGTTTCTTGCTCCGCCCTGAACTGGATATTCAAGCTGACCTGCTATTTTCTGTCTTTAGATCTCGTGTAACAGTTTCATCGTTTTGCAGCGTTTTTCATATCTGGATTCTTTTAAGGTCCCATTTGAAAACAGACTTAAAGGCGTTAGTAGCTTCTATTATGGCGCTCATCATCCCCCTAGACGCTCTCGAAACCGTAAAGAACGAGATTGATGCATCATTTTCGGATCACCTAATGCAATCTTTGCTGGAAAAAGGATCTTCAACAGTCTGGCTCAAATCATTAAAGGGTTCTACTTCCAACCCATTTATTTTAGAGTGCTTACGGGCTGTACTACTAGCACGAAAATCTATTCCTTTCTCATCTCTAGATCCTGATGCTTGCTCTTCATTACTTTATGCTTTACATATTTGGATAGAGGAGATGTCTTTGCGTTCTGTTCTTCAGTCGGATGTGGCGGTTCTTTCTGAGGTGTTTCTTCATTTTGCTACTTGGTGTGCATGGAGCCCAGACTGGATCGACTACTACACCACATCTGATTCAAGCGTATCAGTGTCTATAAGCTTAAAATGCCCTCCCATTTGTTCAGAACCTCCGTCTGTTTTATATTTTCTCTCAGAAATGCTCCAGGGAAATTATGTCAATTTTAACTCACTCGCCCTTCCAAACGAGTTCTGTCTCCCTGGAAGCTACGGTATTCTTCCACTGACATACAAAGCGTTCAGCTTGTTCCAACTGATATCTGAAGGGTTGCTAGACTCTTATCAACTTGTTACTAAAGCAATGGAGCTGGACATCTCACTGTATGATCTACATCAATTCCCACCTGGCGTTGCATTCCCATTGATGAATGCTATTTCCGATCTGAAAAATGCCGTCCCTTCAGCTTGGCACTATGCTGCACTTGACTATATAGGACGCGATGACATTAAGGCAATTCATTTGCAGAACAATTCAGATAAGGGTGGATCTCGATCTGTAATTCCTCCTGAACCGCAGCACATTCACGAAATTGTCAATACTTTGGAGCATGAGGAGGAGCAGAACTACGATGACGTTTTAGAACACGATAAGCTATTGATATCACGGCTAATATTTTCGGATGACAGACGGTTTCTGGAAGTAAATAAGATATTGAACGCTCCTAAGCGGCCTCAAATCGTGCGATGGGATACGTCTCACTTAACTGGAGATCAAGAGATTATAGAGTCTAACGAATCAATTGCAAACACTATGGCTATGAGATCGCTAGTTGTATCTCTAGGTCGCGCGGGACTTATTTATGCCACCCGCGAACCGCTTATCACCGAAAAATTCCCTATTCCTGCGATTAACTTCCGCGTTGTGATCCGACCCTCAATGACAACTGTAATGCCGGATATGGCAAACGTTGGTGAAGAAAATATTGCATGGGGTGCATTCCATTCGGGCGTAGCGGCTGGACTTAGTATATCACCTGGCGCAAAGAATGTCACGGGTAATTGGATTGTGTTTAATAAGCCTGCAGAGCTCAATCCACGTCACGGAGGATTTCTTCTTGGTTTAGGACTGAATGGCCATCTGAAAACCCTTGAAGAATGGCATGTATACAACTATCTCGGACCTAAACACTCACTTACCAGTGTCGGTTTGCTACTCGGAATGTCTGCTAGCTATATGGGCACTATGGACACCAAAATGACCAAAGTTTTATCCGTACATGTGAAGATGCTGCTTCCTCCTGGTTCCTCAGACTTAAACGTCAACACTTTGGTTCAATCCATTGGTATTGTTGGAGTTGGGCTGGTATTCTTCAATCGAAAACACCGGAAAATTACCCAAATAATGATAAAAGAACTAACCGACATTGATAGTACGGTTGTGTCTGTTTTATCTAAGTCTACTTTTAATGAAGCTTACTATTTGTGTGTGGGCTTTGCTCTTGGACTCATAAATATTGGCAACGGCAACTATTTTCTTGAGCAGTCCGATAGTGATCTAGTACGCAAACTCTTAAGCATAACGACTCCTGCGAACTATTCCACGAATAATTTCAAGTTGTCTAAATTCACACCAGGTGCACTTATGGCTCTTGCGCTAATATTTCTGCGTACCGGTAATAAATATATTGCTAATAAGCTGGATTTGAATGACTCGCAATATATGATTCAATACATCCGGCCTGATCAGATGTTCTTGAGAATTTTAGCACGAAATCTGATTCTGTGGGATGATATAGAAGGTACTATGGACTGGATCATGGTACAGCTGCCTAAAGGCTTGAGAAATAAATTTTCTCAGAAGTTCGCATCAGAAAAGCTGGACAGTCTTGACCTTCCTTTCTTTTATGCAATTGCTGGTGCAGTGTTTGCTATGGCTCTGAAATATAACTCACAATTGAATACTGAGGTACGTGATATCATGCTAGAACTGCTTGATCGACTAATTCACATGGCTAGAATTTCATCTGACCTGCATGATGCTGATATCGCTAGAAATGGTTTAATTAACGTTATCGGATCTGTTGCACTGGCTCTTTCCATTGTTATGGCGGGATCAGGGGATGTTTTAGTAATGCGAAGATTGAGAAATTTGCACGGACATCCGTATTCGACATATGGAGGATTCATGGCTGCCGAAATGGCTTTGGGATTTTTGTTTTTAGGCGGAGGTCAGTGTCAGTTTTGCGATAGCGATATTACTATTGCAAGTTTAGTCATGGCATGCTACCCATTGTTCCCTAACATTGATGGAGATTCGCCAGCCAGTATTGAAGCTCTTCGTCATATATGGGCCCTTGCAGTAGAAAAACGCTGTGTGGTGGTCAGGGAACTTGAAACTAATAAACCATGTAAGGTTAACCTGAAATTCAAAGCATTTGGGTCCGGAAAGGCAATAGACCTTAGGTCACCAACTTTGTTGCCGATGAAGATGCATGAAATATCGTCTATCGAGACGCTGAGCGACAAATACAATCCTGTGGTACTAGATTTCAACACTGATCATGATGTTTTGGAAAGTTTTTCTAAGAATCTGACTATATTTGTGAAAAAGAGAGATATCAAAAACAGTTCCGAAAGAAGAGTTGACAAAATCCTGGAGTATGTTACTGAGAATAACAAATGCATTGAAAGTTCATCAATTTCAGCATCTCAGACTTTAGGTAAACTGACTTCTTTTTTGAAATTTTATGAAGACGACAAGCTCAGTATCTTTCCTATGCATTTAGTGCCATCATTGCGATCTAATGTGGCAGATGAAGTGTTCTACTTTGAGAAGACATTAGAAGAGAGCAGAGACTATAGAAGTTTATTGAGCATGAAATTACTTCTTCTTTATGCGGATAAATATTCAGGTGCGATGAAATACATTCCACAAAAATACATTGATCACATGCGGTTAAAACTAAATTTGGCTGTATATTCTTGATTTTTGACGCGTGGATGTACACGCTGTCACGGCGGGAGATTTTAACTTTTTTTTGACATTGGCGAAGGCGAACTCAACTTTAAAGCTTGTGATTGATTGACTAGTGTTGCAGTTTGGCCCGATTCACAGCTGCAAAGTGACAATTTATTTTGTTATACAAGTATGCATTTTCAGAATAAAAGTGTTAAGGACTTATCTGATGCTGGTTTTGTTATTAGATCAGATTATGTCATACCTAATCGCAGAAATGAAGCTCCTAGGATCCCGTCGTCTATAATTGACCACAATAGGGAATCCAGTATATTTACCGGATCATTTATATACCTTGATGGGAGTGAGTGTGAAATAGAAAGTGCGGTTGCTGAATCTATAGTTAGTGCCGTATGTGAAGCGGCGAATGATTGTGCGTCCCTTAAAGGCTCGATCAAGCATGAGACTAGATCTGAAGAAGCAGGTGCACGGATATCGGTCATTTTCTACCGCATAAAAGCCAAACTATCCAACAAGGAACGGATTACAAAAGCATTCGATGATCTAAAGCTTAAGCTTAGCCAGGTTAACCAGCGATTATTTCACAAGAAACCAAAAGATACAGAAGCTGTTGTCACTGCTGACAGCACAGAGTTGTACACACCAGTAGGCTGCAATCTTAACGAGGATGACGAACTTTTTCTAAATGATATTAGAAATTTTGTTCCTGCTCTTAGGGTGACTGCTTCGAAAAATAAAGAGAAAAGACAGAAACTAGAATTGGCAATTGCCTCTTCAGAATAATCGGTTCAACATCGGCAGGACCGCTTTGAACAGTCCATTGACGTTATTTCTGCTTTGCTTCTTCTTTTAGACCTTTTTAATGCCATATATTGTAAAATACTATCTGCTAACTCATCTTGTTGTTTTATCTTTTTTCTGAGCACTGGTAACTTAACTTTAGTCAATTACATTATGCACCGTGCCGAATTATGGCTAAAGATCAAATATTACTAGTTGGTGCTGCTTACCAAGATATTATTCTTGATATCCCGTATTTTCCGCAGGAAGATACTAAATTACAAGTGAAAAATTTGTCTCGAAGATGGGGTGGCAATGTGGTGAACATCGCTCGCGTCCTTAGAGCGCTGGACGATAATCTTGATATACATTTAATGGTGCCACTGCCTAGTGAGTCTGCCAGCAAGGAGTTCTTAGAATTTTGTGCTCGAATTAATGTTACAGTCAGTCCTTTATTTTCAGATGCGACAGACTTTCCTGTTGCCTATGTAGCGCGATCCCTGGAGCGGAACACTAGAACTATTCTGAATTACTCTAATGTTCCACAATTCAACCAGACTGCTACTCAGCATCTGCTTGATTTAATCAGTTCTCACGAATACAAGTGGCTGCATTTTGAAGGACGAACACAAGAGTTTCTTGAAAAATGCTTAGATACTCCGGAAATTACCTCCATAACAAACATCTCTCTGGAGCTCGAGAAACCAGATAGATTATGGCTATTGCCTTTGGCGAGCAAAGTCAGTACAATTTTCTCAAACTGGGAATTTGTAAGTAAAGTTCATCGCCCGGAATGGAATGCTGACTTTCGTCAGAAATGTCTATCCTTCCTGAATTCTGGTATCAGTTCAAATTGTTTTGTCACCTCGGGTAGCAGTGTCACCTTCGGCAGTGTAGCGGGCGATCCAGTATTTATACCGATTGAAAAGATCAGTTCTAAAGAATCTACAGGTGCAGGGGATGCGTTTGCGGCTGCTTGCATATATTATTTAATGCACAATGCTGGTGGTACAAAAGAGACCGTTCGATTTGCCAACTTTGTAGCCTGTCAGTACCTTGAATCAAAAGACAACGATATCAGTTCCAGTTCCAGCGACAAAGATGCTCATAATTATGAAGATATGCTTATTCCTGATAATTTTGCTGAAAGACTGCGCAATTCATAGAATTGCAGGATGTTTTAATGATGCATGTAGTGCATATATTACTGCTATGCACCTCATACTGCATAAAATGCGCTCTGCATGCGACCTTGAAACTTGGCTCTTCCATACACTTTGTAGGTAGAGTAATTACAGTCCAGATTATTTTAGATCTAAAGTTATTGCTGGAGATTTTGGGTTATTGCAAATCTTATTTGTTCAATAATGTCTTCTCGTCCTAAAACATTGCAAACGTCTGGTGGCCTGTTCACTGCTCTGAAAACGAGCAGCACCAATCCAGCTGCAATACTTGGGGCTCAGCAACATCCTTTGGCTCTAAAGGATCAGTTGACTGACCAAAATCCTATTGAGACTAACAAGTTTTATGGAAATTGGCTCGTTGACGATCAATCTGGACCTGTATGGACTCATCCTTACAGTATGTGGTGGAATAAGTCCGCTCCTGGAATGGCTATAAGCTATAGGCCAAGGTCTACTTTTGTTTATGGTGGAACTTCTGTCGAAGGCAGTTCTCAATACTATTTTGCTCCCGTTGGCGTCATTTCATTCCAATTCTCGGCTGCTGAACTTACTACTTCCAATACAATCATGCAGCTTGATACTCCGGAGATGATGTCCATTAATTGTAACTTGGTTAACAGAAATAATACTGAGCAAAAAATATGGTTTCCTACTGTTCAAGGTATGGGTTTCATTACTGCAAAGTATATAGGCACTACTCCGATTATTTCCTCTGCAGTTGGATTCAAAAATATTGCTTATGTTGGACTAGTAAACAATAATGTACAGTTCTTCAGAATTACTTTATATGATGACTCCAACTGGCTTCTGTTTGCTTTCCTCTCCCCAAGTGTTACAAACGACGGAAAAACTCTTTCCCTGAGTCTACAAGGCGGTTCTCTTCGTGGCTCTATGTCATATGGCCAATGTGTTATTCAAGTTGCCTATTGTCCTACACCTGCCGATGAATCTGCGTATATAAATGCTTGTGGAGTGTATGTTCGTACTGTTACTGTGAATGGATCTTCAAGCAATAACACGGGAATAGTTGAGTTTCAGTACCATAGAGAAGAGTCCACAAGTAGGCCCGTGTTGCAATTTGCTTTACCTCATCAAATTGATCTATTTGATGAGGATACTAAAAGCACTGCTACATCTATTTACATGGATTCTACTTCTAAAGGAACTTTACGTGCATACCACACTACCAAGTTTACTTTAGTTTCGACTCTGCCTAACCGTTCAAACGTGTACTTTCTTCCTAACACGCATTCATCTGAAAATAGCCTTGAAGCACCCTATTTGAGTTTTAATCAGGCCAGTTTGAATAGACTCTCATCTGTATCGGATTCAGAAATCGGATTCCCCTGGAAAAGCCAGGACACTATTGTTAATGAGATTGTAAACGCCTGCAACCTTGACAGTGTTTATTTTTCAGGAAAAGCAATTGACAAGTATGCCTGTTTATTACTGTCGCTGAAGTACGTTTTGAAAGACGATACTAAGGCTGCAATTGTTGCATCTGGACTCAGATCTGCATTTGCTTTGTGGGTTAGCAATAATCAACAGACCAAGTTAGTATATGATTCTAAGTTTCATGGGATTGTTTCTTTATCTGGAATGGCTAGTTCAGGAGCAGACTTTGGTAATGGATACTATAACGATCATCATTTCCATTACGGGTACTTTATTCATGCTGCGGCAGTCCTTGCACTGTATGATTCTTCATGGATTGCTGATTCTACAAACAAAACTTGGGTCGATATGCTTGTAAGAGACATTGCTAATCCTTCAGAAGATGATAAATATTTTCCAGTGTCTAGAGCGTTTGATTGGTTTCATGGGCACTCGTGGGCCAAAGGACTGTTCGCGTCAGGCGATGGAAAAGACGAGGAGTCTACCTCTGAAGATTATCATCATATATATGGTATTATGCTATGGGCAATGGTTAGTGGAGACTCTAACATGGAACACAGAGCGGCTATGCAGTTGGCTCTCATGAGAAAGTCTTTTAACCATTATTTCCTGTACACTTCAGGGAATAACACGATGCCCAGCCCTATTGTTGGCAACAAGGTGTCTGGAATTTTATTCGAGAACAAAGTAGATCATGCTACATACTTTGGCATGAATAGAGAATATATTCACGGTATTCAAATGCTACCATTGACGCCGGCTAGTGTTTATATTCGACAGAAACAGTTTGTGCAGGAAGAATGGGATTTGCTATTCGCGTCCTACAATAATTCAGTTAATTCTGGCTGGAGGGGTATTCTCTATCAGAACCTTGCGCTTGCTAATAGCCCTGTGGCCTACGGGTTCTTTTTCTATAATGATTATAATCCCAACTGGATCGATGACGGAGCTACTTGGACGTACTCGCTCGTTTTTACTGGAGCGTTGACCCTATGAGGTAGTTTTATTATAATTGTTTCCTCCCAACTGCAGTTTCTGTACAATTTCGACATTGCATCATTATTTTTGTAATAGAGAATGTGGCATCAGAAGCAGATCAGCGTAGGCAATAAATCGCGAGGATGTCATTTAGTTACAGATGATATTTTAAAGCAATTGCCTGAGATTAAGAACCTAAAAGTTGGACTTTTGCATTTGTTTATGCAGCACACATCTGCGGGACTGACACTCAATGAGAATTGGGACTCTGATGTGCGCTTAGATATGGCTGACTCACTCTCACGAATTGCACCTGAAGGTAATATGTACAGACACGATGCTGAAGGAGCTGATGATATGCCTGCACATATAAAGTCTAGTTTGGTTGGCGCTTCTGTTAGTATTCCGATTTCGAATGGAGCGCTGGCTACAGGTACCTGGCAGGGTATTTGGCTGTGTGAGTTTCGTTCTGGCAGACACACTCGACGCATTCTTGCTACTATTCAAGGTGAATGAATAAGCAAAAAGGACATATTGAATGTGATCTTGTATATATGTTTATAGTAAATTGAATTTTTATTTGCAAGTGGAGCATGTTGACAATAACTGGACCCTTTATAGAGCCCAATTTCTGACTTGGGTGTAAAATCCTAACCTTCGATACAGCGCCCTTCCCCTCCCCCACACACATACATTCTTTTGCATTATCTATAACAATGGAATCAGATACTTCATCTAGCATCTCGGAAGAAGACGAGCCGAGGTTGCAATATTCTCGTATTACAGAATTACCACCGTCATTGTTTGGATCTGATCCTCTAGCCACCGTAGCGTCGCACTCGACTACCCTAGCATTTGCATCACACGGTGGAACAGTATACCTCACAAACCCGCAATTAAAGCTGACGCGGTCATATAGAGCACATACGGCGTCTATACTGGCGCTAAGTTTTTCTGGTGATGGATCACATATTGGTTCTGCCTCTTTAGACGGTCGCGTTATCATATCATCAGTAAATGATGACTCTGACACTTCTGGTTCTGACTTTTCCAGGCCTATACATGCATTAGCTCTTGACCCCGCTTATCAGTCTACTAGATCTTTTATTTCAGGTGGCTCTGCTGGTAAGGTTATTTTGTCTGAGCGCGGCTGGTTTGGTAACCGAATAGACACTATCCTGTATGAAGGTGATAGCACAATCACTGCATTATCGTGGAGGTCGGAGCTCGTGATATGGACTTGTGAGCCTGGAATCCATGTAATGCATGTCCCTACTCGGAAATACATCTGCAAAATAGCTTGGCCAAAACCAGATTTGGCCAATGGTGAGTCGTACATCAGCCCTGAACTCTATAAACCTCGTATATATTGGCCTTCTGCAGATCATATCATCATTGGGTGGGGCCCAAATATATGGTTGCTTCGAATTGAAGGCATAGAATCTAGAAATGTCGCGGATAATAACGCCAGCATATACCCGAAACTGCCAGTATTACAAGGTTCCATAAAATCACGGTCAATACGTCCTGTTATGTCTTCAAATTCCATTGGTTCGGCTCGCTCTGCACAAACTACGAAGTCGACGGACACTATCACCTCCTCTAGAGGAGCAAGACGTCGATGTAGAGTTCTGGCTACTCTTGAATTATCTGGTGGAATTGTATCTGGTGTATTGCCATTCGGCCCTGATATGCTTATTGCGTTAGTCTACGTTACTGAAAATGGACGAGCTGTATTACCAGAACTCCGCATTATTTCTCCATATACGGGCGAGGAAACATCCGTTGACCAAATATCATGCAGAGGGTATGAAAACCTTGGTGCTAATGATTACCATTTGGCACGGTGGAAAAATCCCGAGGACGAGAATGATATCAACTACCTGTTATTGAGTGCCCGAGACTCTATTCGAGCTAAGGAGAGAAGCCTTCATGATAGGTACGAATGGTTCTTAGAACATGAGCGCTTTGAAGAAGCATGGGCTATAGGCTCTGAAATACTGACAGATACCGATATCATAAAGTTTTTACATCAATGGGTGAACAGCATAATTGACACTGAACCTGCTATGGCTTCCGTTGTGATCAAAAAGGTTCTAACGCATCTAGTGCCTGACTTGATTGTTGAGCAATCGACGATAGGCACCAATGCTGAGGACTATGATGATGCTATAGTGTCAGAAAAGGTTAACACAGTTCGCAATGAATGGAAGTCATTTATTAAGCTGTTTACAAATAAAAAGATACCTTGCTCTATTATACACCTGGTGCCTGTGCAGGAGCCGTTGCTTGACTCAGAAGACTATACAGCTTTGCTGCAGGACGGTATAGCACAGTTTATGTATTCTAAAGATGAAGAGGACTGGAATAAGATTATCCAAGCTCTGCATGTTTGGCCTACCTCAAGCTACAAGGTTAAAGATGTCTCTAAAACCCTAGAAAACGTTCTCTCGAACAAAGACGGCATACTTTCAGAAAACAACAAAACACATCTGCAACGCGTTCTAGTTGATTTATATCTTGATATTGGCAGTCCTAGTTTGGCGTTACCGCATCTTTTGCAACTAAAGGACGAATCAGCAATTGAAATAATTTCCTCTAACCATCTACTGTCAAGTTTGGGCAACTATATCTCTTCAGTTTTTTCCATATCACTCACTGAAGACGAGAAGAAGTGTCTTAACAGTTCTCATTCGATCACGGACCAGGAAAGAACCAACATCACTGAGAAAGTCACAGCAACTATTCACCTCTTTGCCGCCGGAATAACTGAACTTCCTATGAAGAATGTAATTCAAAGTTTAAAGGAAAGTTCCTGCGATTTTCTTTTATATCTTTATATGATTGAGGTTGAAAAGCTGAACGCAGAGGCTATAAATCAACATGCAAACGATTTCATAGAGATATTGAGCGTTTATGACCGGCCTAGATTATCTGCATTCTTATCTAATCCTGAGTCTACTTATTCAATTGAGAAGGCTTTAAAAATCTGTGAGTCTAAAGGGTTTGATAATGAACTTATCGAGATATTTGGACGTACTGGAGAAAGTAGAAGGGCTTTGAAACTAATTCTTAACAAGCTGAAAGATCTTTCAAGAGCGGTTGAATTTTGTAAAACGCAAAACGATCGTGAGCTATGGGAGGACTTCGTCAAATACGCTTTGGAAAATGAAACCAGTTTGAATGTCGTAATAGAAGCGTCTGATGCTGCTGAGGCTGGAGTATCTGGTATCGATATTCTAAAAAGAATCGAGAAACCTCTAGCGCTGGAGAAGATTTGTGACTCACTGTTAGCGCTCTTCGCACGTAAAGAAAAAGTTAAAAGAATCGTTTCAAATGGTTTACGCTTATCATCATGGGAAGCAGAAATCTACACTGCCCAACTAAGACAGGGGCGACAACGAGCTGTGAGGTTCAATAACAAGAACCTGAATTCCAGTGCCGTCACGGTCAGATTTATATCTGGAGAAACCACTTCTGAGGAAAACCTATTGGGTGATCAAGCGTCCAAAATTATAAGACCTGCTAATGGAATATATTCTACAGGGCAAAAGATCACACATGCAGCATATATTCGAGAAATGCTAAAAAATCGTGATGCAGTTGTTAGTGACACACCTTGAATGAAAAATGCAATACTTATTATTAGACTCATTTATCTGTCACCTGTTTGAAATAATGCATCTGCAATATTTAAAGCTGATGAAGAGGACTCTGCATTCCCGACATGTTCTGCGAATGCCGATGTTACCTGCGGGTCGACCGGTATAGGTTGGCCAGTTTCAGCAAATCTTTCGCTAGTATATTGATTCCCATGAATTGCACGAGAAATGGCTGCAACTGCTACGTGATCAGGAAGCTGTGGCCGAGTTTGATCAGTGCCGTCAGGATATGGAAATGATGAGGTTGGTCTGCCTATACCTTGAATTTCATCATGACCAACTAAAGACGATTTGCGTGCAGAGAACTTGTTAGTTGCCGACCTACATACATGACATGAGCGAACTACTGACCGTGCTGTGGCTTTTATCTGCGGCCAATGATAAAGTTCTGCTGTGAGTCCTGTTAGTTTGTTGACACCAGCATGATCTGATGAATGTAATGCTCGGACTATATTAAGGCGATCAACCTCTGATTCGATTACTTGTTTGTTTCCTAGAAGTAAATTGCCTTCAGGAGAGATCCTATATTTTGCAGCAGATGCTCTTATTCTTGATTTCTCCACGCGATCTGTACCCGGGGGGTAGATTCCATGCTGGATGTACATTTTAATATGAGAAAACCGAGAGTTTGAATTCAAAGCTAAGTTTTCTGGGGTTTCTATACCATATGACCAAATATCACAAGTTTCTTTTGACGGTAAAACGGCTCCATCTATAATGAGATTGCAACGGGCGAACTTCAATGATGCAGCTAGCTTGGAGGCAGCAGTGTTTACAGATAGTACCGGGTCCATATACACATAGTATATATTAGCCATTCTTGCATAAGATAAAGCTGTCTTTCCAAGAACTTTTCCAATACCTTGATTGCGATAGTTCTGGTTAACTAGAATTGTGAGATCTCCGATTGTTGATGCTGGACCTTTGTACTTATGCCTAACAAAAGCGACGCCCAATATTCTGTCTGGTGTTTGGTCAGTAGTTATTTCTGAGTTGCGCTCTATTTTCGCAGGATTTTGGAGTGAATAATCTAATGAATCCTTGAGATCGAGTTCATCAATTGAATCCAGTGGGCCTTTTAGAGCTACTATAGCTACACCAGTTGACATAAACATATCCTTGAAAGACTGTAATGTTATAGGACTGTCAAATGGCAAGCTCCCAGGATTAGAAAGTATCTCATAATTTAAATGTATACATGCGAACTTATTAAGAGTTTCATTTGAAGAATATGGAAGCACAGTGAAAGGGAAGGGATTAGTTAGCAGTATGGGCTGCATTTTTGACATAAAGTGGCGCAGTTCTTGTCATAGGTGTGCGTAAAATCTGGACGGACAATTGAGTGTGTGTCTATCTGGGCGAATAGCACTGTGGCTCTTGTCTTATACGGCTTGCCACTTCTACAGAGATTATTAACTCTCTAAAAAGAATTGGAACACTGTTATTTAAGATATTATTAGTGACTCAAATAATTATTAAATCTCTTATCCATTAACGTGGCATTTATCGTATCAAACATCCAGAGTTGAATGAACCTGGGTTAGGGTTGAACGTATATTTTCTTCGCTAGTTCGGGAGTCCGCCAGAGACAGAGAGGACGACTTTAAAAAAAGCGACGCAATACGCAAGATGATGGCTGGAATTTCTGTACGAGGCTTGTTTGGAGCCCAAGTGCGTCAGTTTCACAGTACTTTAATTAATGAAGCTAAGAAAAAGCGGATCACTAAATATCAAAGGGCACTAGAACGTGTTCGGAAGCACATGCTGCGTCGACAAGAGATCTCGAAGAAGACTCTTAAGATAGACCCTATTTTAGGTACGTCTACACCGTTTATTAAAGCTATTACGAGCCTACAAGGACTTAGTGGCAGATATAGTTATGGCATTTCTGAAGAAGAGAAGACAAAGTTGGAGTATGGAGCGGCTATGGCCAATGTGCGTCGGCGAGCTCTAACGATAGACAGATTGCAAGTTTCGGACATTCAACTTGAAGACGAAGTCGGTGAAGCTATTGGTTCTTCGTCTTCGCGATCACCGGCTCTGACGTTAGAAAAGGAAGAGCAGAAGGCTGAGGCAGTAGACCGGATTCTCAATTTGCAGAACGCCAATATCCCACAAGTTCGCAAGGCTCTAATAAACTTCGCTATTGAGCAGTTTCAAAGACAAGATGGTGATGTAGGCAGCAGTGGCGTGCAAGCTGCTGTTCTGACTGTGAGAATCCAGCTGCAGTACAAACACTACATACAGAATCTGAAAGATTACAAGGCAGTCCATCATTTGCGCGACTTGGTCCAAGCAAGGCAGCGAATACTGCGCTATTACAAGCGGCATGATCCTGATGGATATTATGCATGCATAGAGCGTCTCGGATTGACCGATGAAATAGTCATGGAAAGATTTGAAATGAGCAGAAAGGGTCGCATGCAGTTCAATCCCGAAGAAGTTGGACGTCATAAGATTAGAGTATCTAAAAAGGAGCTCAAACAACAGCAAGAACTTGACTCTATTGTCCGTGAAGCAGCCAAACTCAAAGCTGCTGAGTCAAAACGTGTTCGTCGTGCGCAGACGAAAGCCGCTAGTCGACAAGCCACAAAAGAAACAACTTCTACTGACACATTCGCATAAGGAAGTTTGTTATCTTTAGCTTTGAGAATCGGTATCTGCGTCGTCTGCCATCTCTTTGTTTGAGGTTTCGTCATCTTCTGTACTTGCTAGCGATTGCGCAATTGACTGGCCCGAGTCTGTAATTTGTTCGTCTATCACAGGGTTTAAACGCATGCTAGATAGTTTTGATTGTCTTTGTGTGGCCTCAAGCCACTCGTCACGCGGGATAGCGCCGAGAAGCAACGGCCAAAATCTAGCACCAGCTTTCGCCAGTGACTGCGAGCAGTAGTTCAGTTGTACCCAGATATTGATTCTGTCCTGACGACTGACGATACTGGAACCCAATGTAGATATTTCCTTGATGAGATCGTGTATGACATGTCTTATGAAAATGCCTAAATCTGTAGAGGGCCCTTCTGGGAATATAGAGTTGTAGGCCACTATTGCAGAGACTACATGATCGCGGAAAATGTCGACGTATCTTGTGAGACAGTTCAGCGGGTCATTCTGAGAAACATGCGCAAATTGCCGCTGAAGATGAGAGTATCTGGCCACAATAAATATTGTTGGCAGCGAGACCGCCTGCAGGTGCGGGAGCAGACGTGCAAGTCTGCGTATATAAGAAACCACTCGCACAACTACCGAGAGTCTGACGTTGTCTCTGAGAAGTCGTAGTAGCTGTATCAGCGCAATATTTAGATTTTTGTCGACCTCCTCAAGAACCATGGCGATCACAGGAAAGTCAGGGAATCTTTGTTGCAGACGCTTGGTGTGATCAGCGAGGTCCAGCGCCTCAGAGAAATGGCCATACCGTATGCAGATATTGAGCAGACCTGGTAGCTCTAAAATATCACGTAGCCGAGAAGAATTCCGCAAAACTGTCTGTGCTTCTGTTAGCCGTTCCGCATCTTGGTCGTTCAACGCTTGCTGACGTTCGTAGAGCCGCGAAGCTTCGGGAATCAAATCTGCCACCGCCGCCACTGCATCCGGTAACAGCATCAGCAGCTCGTTGTAGCTTTTCTGTGCACTAACAATTGATTCACTAGCCTGTAAAATCTCTTGAAGGTGCGTTCTGGTAGCATTGCTTAGCTGGCCAGCAATAGCTAGCTGTTCCTCCTCGAGCTTCGCCCGCGTTTCCGCGACATGTTCAAGCGGTAACCCTCGAACCTGAGAAACATATTGCGCAGCAATATTGACTGATTCAGGCTCAGAAATATCTACAAATTCCTTTACAATATCCAGCAACGGATCTTCCATGGATGTGTAAATGGTATACACTCTAGTGCGTGATGTGGTGTGTACGGTTTACCAACTGTGACATTGGGCTGCACTCAAAGTGGAGTTACCCGGTTTGCATGAGAACTCCCAATTCGGCCTATAGCAGATTAATAAAGACACTTGCAGCTTTCTCCTTGCACACAACACCAGAAAACAACGCCATGGAAGGTCTTTATTTCAACATTAACACCGGATACCTTGATGCGCTAATTCGTGGTTACCGTAATGGACTTTTATCATCTGCGAATTACATTAATTTAACACAATGTGAGTCGCTAGAAGATGTCAAGTTACAACTTTCTGCAACGGAATACTCCACGTTCCTATCGAATGTCGGCGGACAGCTCTCCACCAGCATCATTTCCCAGCATGCTACCAAAAAATTGATAGAAGAATACCAATATTTTAGGTCACAAGCTGTAGAGCCGCTCACTACGATTATGGACTATATTAGCTACGGCTACATGATCGACAATATGGCACTACTTATCACGGGCACGCTGCACGAGCGAGACACCCACGAGCTATTGGACAGGTGCCACCCATTGGGTTGGTTTGATACTATGCCTGCACTATGTGTGGCCACAAATATTGATGAACTGTACAATATGGTGCTTGTCGACACGCCACTTGCAAAGTTTTTTAAGGAAACCGTTACGGCTGCGGACTTGGACGATCTAAATATCGAGATTATTCGAAACTCGCTCTACAAGTCTTACCTGGAAGACTTCTACGAATGGGCAGGCAAACAAGAATCACCTACTAAAGAGAATTTGCAGTCGCTGCTTGAGTTTGAGGCAGATCGAAGAATAATTAACATTGCGCTCAATTCATTTGGTTCTGAACTGACGCCAGAACATAGATTGGCTTTGTTCCCGCAGTTTGGCAGTGTGTGGGAAACCGCGGCCAAACAGCTTGCGCGCGCGGACGATTTCGACCAAGCCAGAATCGCAATTGAATCAGTAGGATTATATAAATCCTTGTTTGATTCTTCTGGCGGCCAGTCAATTGAAGACCATTTCTATCGTCGTGAAATGGAATTGTGCAAAGCTGTGTTCACTCAACAGTTCTCCTACGCTGTTATTTGGGCGTGGCTCAAAGCCCGTGAACAAGAGATTCGAAACATCACATGGATATCAGAATGCATTGCTCAAAACCAGAAGGAGCGGATTCAGAATTTTATTTCCGTCTTTTAGATGCAGATGTGATATTTATTGGCGCGCACATTATTCTAATATACGCGATATTTAAGCCTGCTGCTTCGATTTTGACTCTCAACTCCCAACAACACCCAACTTTGCCCACTTACCTTGCTTTTCTTATCCTTCCTTTCTCCCCAACAAACATCAGACTGAATTCACTTTCTTCACCAATTACACGGCAATGTATTGGCTAGACCACGACCCATTATATGGCAAATTTGCTTTGCCAGCGCCTATTATAAATTTCATAGATACATACCTGTCTAAACCGCTAAACCTTGATAAATTGACTGAATATGCTCCACAAATTGTCGTAATAACAATCGCCTATCACATCGTTTATTTGGTAGCATCTATGCTTACCCCTCTGCTTCCCGGTTTTAGCAGTTTATCAGTTAAACACAAGACTGATTTCAATATTCGAATTGTATCTCAGGTTCAATGTGCCGTAATTCTGTATGTGATAGTGCCTTTATTTTACGACCAATCTTTGGCTAAAGATACTGTCTTCGGAACCTCGGATTATGGCTACTTTGCCGCATCTTGTGCTGCAGGATACTTCTTATGGGACTCAATTATATGTATGGTCTACTATAATATGTTTGGATTTCCCTTTTTAATGCATGGTCTCATATCTCTTACTGTGTTTACATTTGGATTCTATCCTGCTTTGCATTACTGGATCCCCAGGTTTTTGCTCTTCGAATGTTCCACACCCTTTGTAAACATTCATTGGTACTCTACACATATAGACTGGCCTGCAATATTTACTCCTACCTTCAAAACAGTCAACGGAATCGCCCTCATATTGATATTCTTTATCTGTCGTATCGTCTTTGGGTGGTACTATGCTGTCAATCTCTACATAGATGTGTTCGCAGAAAGAGCTCGCATCAATTGGTTTATTTTGTCCTCCCTTATCCTTGGAAACACTTTCCTTAATTCGCTGAATGTCATTTGGTTTTCAAAAATGATAAAGATTGCAAAACGCTCTTTCTCTAAAGCCGGTACGAAACCAAACCAACATAAAGCCAAAACCCATTAAGGTGAATAACTACCCTGATATTGTCATTGTCCATTATAATAAACGCAGTCTTATTTTATTGTATGCGATCGCACCTTGACTGCTAAAGGTCTGTAATTTTCAGCCTTTTTTTCGCTTTCTTCTCTGAAACAAGCTCTTTCCAATCTTTGGCAAGGTCGTCTTCGTCGCTGAGATCGGCATTACCAGAAGCAACGGATATGGCTTCGAGACGTCGCTTTTTCTTCTCCCGTCTTTTTTCCTTCGACTCTTTTTTTTCGGTTTGCTCAGACCAAGCGACACTCTTCGCCTTCTTATTTTTCAATTCCGATTTTTTTGTCTTAGAATTTTCAGTTGCTAGCCTTTGAGCCTCCTTCTTTTCTTCTAGGTACTTGTAGGTATGCATATTGAAATCCTTGACTAACCATCCTTCTGTAGGTACCGCACTGTTTCCCTTGAGCTCAGGCATTGAAGGCAATCTGATCAGTCCGTGTGCCCGAGCGAGAGATAGAAAATCGATCTCTTTCACCCGAAACACAGTGGACGCTGTATGTTTTGTGTACGATCTGACATACGATACATACGCCTGTATAGCGCGATCGTGACGATCCCTGTCTTCCAGTACCCAATCAATAACAATTTTGTTGAATTTAGCGGTCATTTTAGCCAGCTTACCCAGCGATATAGTGGTATCCTCTTTCGGCTCTATTCTTCGAACACCGAGGAGATCAAGGTAGTCCACTTCCGGGCCTTTGTTCAATAATACTATCCCGCGGCCGTACCGTCCAGCACGCGCAGCACGGCCCATTCTGTGCACAAACATGCTTGTTTGCGTAGGCGGATCCAATTGGATAACGATGTCGACCTGCGGGATATCGATACCGCGTGCAGCGACGTCTGTTGTGAAAAGGACAGTTCTAGGTTCACTGGTTTCCGCAAACTGCGCTAATGCCCGCTTTCGAATAGATGTAGATAGCTTTCCATGCAGAGAAATAAAAGAAAGAGGACCTGTATATACATCTTTGAGTAAAGAGTAGTAGTACATCACAGATGCACACGTCGGGAAATAAACAATAGCCTTCTCAAACTCCTCTATCTTTTCGAGTCTCCTTATAGTATATGGTAACTTCATGTCCGGTTCTACCACTGCGTATTGGAGATCGAGTGTTGGAGGAATGGAGTGCTCTTCGCCGTTAGGACCATTCACTTTGACCGATATTCGCACAGGATAGCGTAGACCGACACGAATAAGCTGGTTTACCGCATCAGAAGCGGTCGCAGAAAAAAGTCCCGTTCTTCGCTGTTTAGGCAGTTTGGATATTATAGAATTGATAGAGGCATCAAATCCAAGATCAAGTAGACGATCAGCTTCATCAAGGATCAGTATGTCTAGTTTTGTAGTCTTAACGACACCAGAGTCAAGCAGATCAAGCATTCTCCCCGGAGTTCCAACAAGAATATGTGGTTTTATGGAAACGAACTCTTTTCTGTCGTTATTAAGCGAAGAATTGCCGCCGATAAGCAGTTGCGTACGGATCGGGTTATCTTCTGGCTGATGGTCTAGCAGACCTTCGAGGACTTTCATAGTCTGGGCAGCAAGTTCTTTTGTCGGTGACAATATTATTGCATTAATAAAATGAGGTTTATAGTCATCTATAAGCCGAGACACTTTGTCTATAACTGGAACTAAGAATCCTATAGTTTTACCTGATCCAGTGACTGCCTCAACAACCACGTCTTTGTTGCCGCAGAACAGCGGAATAGTAGCTGCTTGAACAGGTGTCATATCAGCAAACATAAACATCAACCGTTTTAAAAGCCATTCCGGGACCTTACCATCCAGTTCGGTCCAGTCGCGCGGAGCCATAAAAAAAAGAACTGCGAAGTTAACGAAGGAGTAAGGAGCCAGAGAAAAAATAGTAAGTAAAAGTCTAATAGGATTTGACAGTTGCAACGGTCACATAATGTTCACAGTATATGCCTATTTCCGGGTAACTTAGCATTTAACCTTTTGCTACTTTTTTCTCTTTAGGAGATCTCAGGTTGTCTGAGAACGAAAGAAGCGTTTTAGATCTACCGATTTCATAGATCAAGTAGAATGAAAGATCTTGTTGTTTTAGGAGGCTCTTCTCATCCTCAATTGACGAAGGCTATATGTTCAATATTGAACATTAATGAATCAGAAATGAGTTTGAGCAAGTTCAGCAACGGCGAGACTTCTGTCACAATCAAGGATTCTGTACGTGACAAGGATGTCTATGTGATTCAATCTGGATGTGGCAGTGTAAATGACAACCTAATGGAATTGTTAATTGCTGTTTCTGCTCTTAAAACTGCATCTGCAAGCAAAGTCACAGCTGTTTTACCATTGTTCCCCTACTCCAGACAACCGGACGCCCCATACCGCAAAGTTGGCGCCCCACAACCGACTGCCAGTAACAGAGCTGGACTGTACACATTTGATAGTGTTCCTTCTTCGCCTAGGCCGCAAAAATCATTATCATCGCTACAGTCTGATGCTGCACGTAAGCTCTTCTCTAAGGAACTACGAGACAAGCTGAAATTAGCTGAATCTGTAGATGAAGATGAAGACCCTGATGTCGTCACTGAGACAAATACAGGCTATAGACAATGGGTGGCACAGGCGGGAACACTTGTTGCCGATTTGCTGGCATGCGCAGGAACAGATCACATTATCACCATGGACTTACACGACCCTCAGTTCCAAGGATTCTTTGATATCCCGGTAGACAATCTGTACGGTAAGCCACTGATTCAACGCTACATCACCAACTCAGTTGTCAATTATCAAGACGCCGTAATTGTATCTCCGGATGCAGGTGGTGCCAAAAGAGCTTCAGTAATTGCTGATGCGCTAGGCATGGATCTTGCCCTGATCCACAAAGAGAGAAAGTCTACAAAGCTCCCCGGCAAGGCCGCTCCGCTAATGCTCGTCGGAAGCGTCCATGACAGAGTCGCACTCATGATAGACGATCTCATTGATACCTCTGCGACTGTCACAAGAGCTGCCAGACTTTTGAAATTAAATGGAGCTACTAAAGTGTATTGCTTAGCTACGCACGGTGTATTCTCTGGCGACGCCATTGACCGTGTTCTGCAGTCTGACATTGACAAAGTGATAATAACGAATTCTGTGCCCCAGCAAAACACAAAAGCTCGTTTAGGCGATCGTCTAGAGGTGGTAGACATATCACCTATATTCGCAGAAGCAATCAGACGAATTCACAATGGAGAATCTGTGTCTATGTTGTTCGATTTCAGTTCTATGTGAGATTAACTATTTATAATTAGGTGTTTTATGCTCATCTTATTTTCTACTCGTCTTTCAATCTCCATAATAATTTAATATTGAATGATCAGAAAGATATATAAAAAAGAAGTCCAGAGTTGTTAGGGATAGTTAATTGTAGATTCTTCCATCATGTAAATCGTCGCAATTGTCTTTTTTCCTTCTTTTTAATTTTCAGATTTGCGACGTTTCTTCTCTTCCTTCTTTAACTTCTTCAACTCTTTGCTAGACAGTTTTTCTTCTGACTTTGATTCTTTATCTTTACTACTTTCTTCCGCTTCCTCTTCATCCGCTTCGTCGTCAGTTCGCTTTCTTTTTCTGTCAGCTTTAGCAGCCTTGCGGGCTGCTTTGGCTTCCTTTTTGAGGCGTTTTCTCTCTTCCTTAGAAAGCTTAGACGAAACGCTACCGGCATCGCTGCCATCAATCGTAGTGTCCATAGTTATATCGCCGTTAGCAGCGTCAGCATCGGTATTATAGGTGCTGTTGTCTACAAAAGAAACTTTGCCTGTCTGCTTCTGCATTTCCTTCAATGTCTGTTTGGCAACACCGATATCGCGGCCTTCGAGCTGACTGAGACGTGCTTCAACTTTAGCGCGGCTTTCTAAGCCAATCGTAGCGTACTCTTCGCGGTCCTCGGCAAGAGCATCGTACCTGATAGAGACAGCAGCCTTAGCAGAGAGTACACGGGCGATCTTACCTTTATTTCGGCCTGACGCCTGACCGATAATAGACGAGTTGTATACTAAACCGTACTTCGGGGTATCGCGTTTGGTCTTGAGAGCCCGGAAAAGGGCCTTTTCAGCGCCCAAAATCTGTATTGTGGAAGCGGGGGCTTTAGCCAAAGACATAAGAGAACCTGCATGAGCAATTAGTCTGGCGCCGACAAGTTCGCCCATCAATGTGGAAAGATTAGGAGCAATAGCATTCATGCGAGAAATCAAGTAACTATACAATTGTTCTCTGTACTCTGAGAACTCTATAATCTGGTCAGCCAAACTAGAAATATTCTCTAAATCTGCATCTGTAATCTCAGTACCCATAGAAATTTCGGCAGCAGCTTTCAAAGCAGTCTCGATATCCTCTGGCAACACCTCTGAAAGATCCGTTTCGGAAGCGTTCGTTCTGACACCCATTGTCTTTATAACTTTAGCATAGGCTACACTGTCTTGTACAATCTTTGTCATCTCAGGAAAGTGCCAACCGTACCACTCTTTAATACGCATGGCGTAAGTATTCAGTTCCTTGTCGATATCGTCGAGCAAAGCAATCGCCTGGATGATCATAGTGTCGACTTTATCGGCGGAGAATTTCAGTTTGTACCGGCCGAGTGAGTGCGCAAGACCGAGCGACATAGTAGACATATCTGATTCGCTGAGACCAGGAATTAGCGACGAAAGATGTTCGCGAATTGCACGATACATGTCTGCGGTCGACGAATCAGAAACAATCTTTAACCCATCGCTTATAGTCTTAGAAATGGCGCTTCCGAGCTTCGGGTCAGCGACAACAAGAGTATCCTTGCCGTCCTTTGCGCTATCGAGCATGTTAGCCAATTTGCCGGAAACTCGTCCTTCAATAATAGCCTGCGTCTCCTCCAGAGCATCTGCAGCACTTTCGAACTTTGAAAATGCCTTTACCTTAAAGGTCGAGGTAATGCTGCTTGCTTTTAGCAAGTCCTCGCTACCTTCCTTCAATACTTTAGACTTCGCCTTCAGCAGCGCATAACCTGCGGGTGTCTCTGTTAAAATCAGCATGGCTATGTGTTTGGTGAAGAAATTTTAAGTAGAGCGTTGGTTAGTCTCCAGCTTCGAGGTGGGAGAGTAAAAAAAAAAAAGTAATTGTATTAATAGGGGTTAGGGTTATATACTCCAAAAGATTCGTTGTAGTGGCAGATGAGCGATATGCAGGCAATCAATGCAATCGAGGGATAGTCACGAATGTAGTTACTGTATTTGAAACATCAATAATTATTTTCACGCTGTCGGCTATTATTGCGACTACTGCTGCTGCAGTAGGGAGTCATCTGTGGACACCAAGCACTTAAACAGTTCCTTGTCTTTGCAGAACTGTACTAAAAAGTCTAGTTCAAGCTCGTGCATGCGTCCAGGAATCACGAGAGAGTGTAATGGCTCCCCACTATCGTATTCAGAAAGATTCTGTAAGCTGTCAGCATATATGGTCTGCGAGTCAGATCCCAGTCGGGAAATCGCGATTCCTGGAGTAAGTGGTGACAGCAGCTGACCTTGACCACGATTTTCTATCACTTCAAGAATTTGTGTTGCCGCGGTAGCTATATTCATAAACCTTGGGGGTTCATATATTTTGCGGCCTCTTGCGAGGTTTTCAATACTCTGCTCCTTTACCTTGATATCAAGAAGTACTAGGGTGTGCAAGCCCAATTTTCGATTCTGGATGATCTTATCGTAGAAAGAGTCCGGCCGCCAGTTTTCGGTAAAAAATACTAGCGATACAGTTTGACCATAATTGTATAATTGCAATCCGCAAGCTCCTACAGCATTCATAATCGAAGCATTGTGGATAACTTGGACGGGAATTTTCAGTTCTCTTGCGCGAATATGTAAATCGGTATGTGTAGTTGCTCCATATGGGTCACCTACAACCAAAAATGCTACATTCTGCGTATCTGCGCCTTCTAGGATCACATCAGCATTGCTCTCTACAAGTTCACGATCAGCAAGCGTCACTTCACAACCGTAAAACTGTTCAAGACTTTCCTTGTCGGCGTTCATCAATATAGAGGTGTACGCTTCTAGATACACTCTTGAACATGTTTTTATGGCTTCAAGCCCACGTACAGTTATATCTTTCTCAGTTCCAAGGCCTAGGCCGATCAAATATAGCATGTCTAATATTGAGTAATGACTTCGTACCAAAAATTATACTTACTCTATGATAGTTTGTGTTTTAACCTTATTCACAATATTACTTTAGTTATACTTTATATACTTTTTAATTTTACAAATAGCATAATTCGTCGGCAATAGTTTAGTGGCCAGAATCTCCGCCTGTCACGCGGGAGACCGGGGTTCGATTCCCCGTTGCCGAGCTTTTCTTTTTTTTTTGGTGCATTCTCACAAACACATGCCAGTTTCGCGTACGTTAACCTTACCAAGCCATCTAACACATATCTTACAACGCTACGATTTGGAAAAGAAGGGCTCATATAACGGCAGAGCTTTTTGATTTTTCCTATTTGATACGAAGGACCTGTATCGCTAGTGAACGCGTGATTCAGAGTATCGAAGTTGACTATCCAGTGTGTGCGCCTTAACCACGCGTCATCTTTTCATAAAAAATGCAGACAAGAAGCTCTAGACGCCGGACCAAGGCAAATCACGAGGGCGGTGTTGATCCTGTTAAGGTGACAGAGAATTTGCAAAAAGTTGCTGAAGATCAGCAGAATAATAACCACAAGAACCATCATATAACAGACGATTGGACTGAAAGGGGTCGCCAACTATTCGAAGATGCTAAAGCGCTTTTAACACCAAGATCTCTTTCACCTTTGGGTCTTATTCCTATTCACAAAAAATACAGAGCTTTTATCCACAAGTATGAAGTGCCTCGTAAACTATTTCATGTTTCTATCGGGTTTATTAGTCTTGCATTGTTTACTCGAGACGTGAGCTCTGCTACTGTTTTACCAGTCCTTATTAAATTCCTCGCGCTTGTTGTATGCGCAGATTTGATGCGTTTCAAATGGGAATGGTTCTCGAATCTTTACATTAAAGTCCTTGGATCCTTAATGCGTGAGTCTGAGGTCGAACAACTTAACGGTGTGGTGTGGTACCTAGTCGGTCTCATCGTTGTCTTTTATTTTTACCCTACAGACATCGCGGTCTTAAGTGTACTTTTACTATCTTGGGCCGACACTACGGCTTCGATATTTGGGCGTGCCTATGGCCACCTGTCTATTCGCATTGGGCGAAAATCCTTGATCGGCTCTTTAGCTGCGTTCGTGACTTCGGCGGCCGCCGCGTATCTGTGGTACGGGGTACTGTTGGCACGATACAGCAATAAACCTGGTTTCAGTGCCATACATGGAACACTAGCCTGGACACCTACCACATCCAAACTTCCACTTGGATACTTATGTGTTGCAGCAGGGTTTCTTGGTGCCGTGTCTGAAGCGATACAAGTCTACTCACTCGATGACAATCTAACTATTCCTATTATCTCGGCTGTTTTCATGGGACTGTTGTTCAAAATTTTCAAGATATAGTATTTCTTCAGTACCATTAGCTGACATATTCGCAGCTCAAGCAAAATTTATGATGACTTATGAATAGAAAGAAACATTGTGCGACTGTCTTTTTTTCTTTGCACGTGTATGTCTCGCCTGCGAGGCAGTCGCATTACGTTCACCACAGTATAGCATAGAAGATAAAAATGCCGTTAAGAAGTGTTTGGCGGGTGTCTGAACGTAAAACGTGCCGGTGATACACCCAAAGCAAGTCCTAGTACATAGATGGCTATTCCAATGTAGAGTGTGGGTTCGTGAATATGCATAACCGTGCGAGAGTATGTGGTATATGGGGTAGCGAGAATAGCGAGAAGTTGCATGATCAGCGCGACATAAGCTACCATTCGGTGATACCTGTAAAGGTATTTACCCTTGCGCTGTGAGCCGAGGAGTGGGGAAGCGAGGTATGTCTGCAGAATACCTATGACGAAAGCAAAGAGCAGACCTAGATACGCTATGAGCCCAAGGATAGAATGGTAAGAAACGAACTGCGGACCATGGTGGATGAGCTTGTTTGCGAGGATGACAGCAAAGCCGGCAGCGTAGCAAGCGGTAGCTAGAATATTTATGTGTCCGTGGATCTTAAGCACGAGAGATTTATTCTGGGGATCATTGGAGTTCTGGGCCACAATGATGGCATTTGATAGAAGATAGAGAGCGATTAGATTCATGATAGGATGGAGGGTGAATAGATTGACTGGAGCATTAGAAAGCGCAATAGCGATAGATAGCGTAATAAGTACGAAGCCACAGTAAACTATTATAATTGGATAGAGAAGCATATGAAGAGAACCTATAGAGAGGCGATAAGAGAGGAGACTGCTACGACTAGAAGGGTGAACTGAACTGTTTAATAAAGGAGTATACTGATCCATTTATATACAATATAACAGAGCTGTCAGGGAATGGAAAGAGGTACTGTTATTTGTGGTGAAGTTGCGCCCTTCTTGCAAGAAGAGTATGGTAAGGTGGGAGTGACTGTTGGTTGTCTAAGATGGAATCAGATCGAATTACAGAGCCGATCGACATGAAAAGACTGTTGTTAGTTGCCACCCATAATGATCAACACTACATAAAGTGTGAATAAATAATACTTACCCGAAAGTAGCAGCTGAACCGAGCATATATTGGCCTAAACTCCTTACAAAGCCATTAGGGCCGGGGCCGTAGCGAATTATAGCGAACCCACCGAACAACAGGCCGACGACGATTCCCACACTTGAGCCCATCATAGCGCCCATTTTGAATTTTTCCCAGTTTGAAGGGCCCGCTTGAGTGTATTTTACAGGTGGCATTTTATTATAATATAGTCACAGAGAAGTGCTAAAAGTACCTGGGAGGATATATGTGACTAAAGCAATTTTTCCTGGAACTGGCGGAGTAGGAAAAAAAAGGTAGAGGTAACTTGGGTGGGACCCACAATGTTGACAGTCAGCGTAGACCTCTCTTAGGCCTAACTTTAACCAAACTCTTTCATAAAACAATGAACGACGATTTGGAGATCGGTATTAAATCATTAAAAAATGCTGTGTTCAAGGTAAATAAAGCTGTCGAAAATTTGTCTAGTCGAAAACAGGTAACGGAACTGAGAACCAAGTCCATGAAGGTAAACCGGGTGTTTGACATCACAAGCTCTTTTAATGTATCTAGCGATGACATAAAAGACGAAATAAAGGCATTGCTTGAAATTGCAGAATCAAAATTAGATAATAATAACATGCTACTGCAAGATCTTAATTTAGAGATTTCAAAAAAAGAGGATCAGCTCCGGTACCTCAAACTGAGACGCGAAAGATACGAAATGTCAGCGAGCTCGAGCGCGTTTTAAACAAGTCTAAAAAAAAACAAGAACCTTATGACAGCGCATATCAAGACGAATTTCTCCAAAATGTATTTTGATCGCACCTTAGCTGACCTCCTCAACGCGTTTCATCACAAGACCTAAGTTATATCGAATCCGCGATATGTTTTCCCTCAACACTCTTAGTTTGGCCAGCAGCGATATTAACCCTGGATCGGTAGTCTGCACCTCAATTTTTTCTAATAAAGAAACCTCCGCGCCATCAACAGTGATTATTGGCGCGTTTCCTGTCCTGCGGAACAGACTGTCCTCTATTGGCTTTATAATAACAAACTCAACATGCAGAACAGGCTTCTCGACCCATAGATAGACGAGTATGTCATCATTGTTAGGCACTCTAGCATACTTTGTTTGTGCTCCTTTATTCCCCTTCAAATTGATCCAAATTTGATCGAACACTTCTTCCGCTTTCTCTAGCTTCGCATAGACCTCGCCAACATTGTTTTTCTTCCTCGCTACTTCAATCTCTACTAAAACCAGCGCTGCACTTTGAAACAATTGCAATGCATTGCTCAATTGCTCTAGTGTAAAGGCATGATTTAAGGCGACTTTTCCACTATACCATTTACTTTTTATTATAGCATCAATGCCAAGCACGCTGCAACCACCGCGAATTACGATTCCCTTCGCCAATTCCGACAGTCCTGAAGACAATGGCAGCTTCGACCGACCCTCGCTCTCCAGTAGTAATATGCATTCATCTATCCCGATGCTGTGAGTCTCAAGGTTCAAAACACTCAAAAACCAGCCCAATTCGTCTTTGGCAACATCCTCCTCCTTCGCATTGTCTTCCTTGGCTATAGCCGCGTGCTCCTTGTCGGTCATTCAATCGAAACTCAGGTCGTTTCCAGCTCTGGCTGCAACATATGAATGCTTTAATCTAGTATGGCCCTAACCCTGCGCCTCACACTTCATACTGCACATCCCAGACCACCTGCGGTACCACCTAACCACTCCACTTACTAGAACTAGCATAATGTCATATCCGGGCCACATTCCGCTAAACGTGTTTCAAAGGGCGCTGCTAGCTGTTGGCTCAGGAATTGGAGCATTTTTCAATCCGCGAAGAGCAGACTTCATCGCCACTCTGGGAGAGACAACGGCACCAGGGTTCATCGAAAGACTAAAGTACCAGATGCTTAGCTCTAAGGACGGCAGATGGCTTTTAAGACACAAGCCGCGTATCACATCAAAGTCTCTCGATTTGGAGTATCTCCGCTCGCTACCTGCCAATACTCTAGGTGCAACATATGTGGCCTGGTTAGACCGCGAAGGCGTTACCCCTGACACCCGTCTACCTGTTAGATTTATAGACGATTGCGAATCAGCGTACGCAATGCAGAGGTACAGAGAATCACACGACTTCTATCATGCTATTACTGGTCTTCCGGTTTTTGTGGAGGGCGAGATAGCCCTTAAAGCATTTGAGTTTGCGAACACGGGTATTCCCATGACAGGTCTAGGAGCCCTGTTAGCACCGTTACGGCTAGGCGAGCGACCGCGGCGCAGACTCAGAACGATATATTTTCCCTGGGCTATACGCAATGGTCTTAATGCGCAGCCGCTAATAAACGTAATCTGGGAAAACAACCTAGAACGTGACGTGAACGAACTGAGACGAGAACTGGGGATCGAAAAACCTCCAGACCTCCGCGAACTTCGCAAACGCAAACCCACATGCTAATAGCCGAAGTTGCCGATTACGGTCCCTCAGACTTAAACAGTTGCGGTTATTACGAAATATACACTCGCACATATTAGTACTCGCAAAGAAGAGCAATATTTATCACCGAATTGCAATTCGAACGCTCCAATTATTATAACAATAAAACTTTATTTGACAATTGGTCTGGACTTCTTAATTGGACAATTTTAAAAAACAGCCTTTTTTTCCTTTTTAGGCGCAAATTGGGTATTCGAAATTGACAACCAAACGTAGCTCTCCTATTCATTTTCTCCTTTCTTGCCCGTTTTAAACCGTCTTTTATCATTCTTGATATTCGATTTTTTTAATTGTTTGGCTCTTTAATATTTGGCAAACAGTACTATACTGATATATATAAGATTCTACTTCCTAATTCCTGTTTTCTCATTAATATGGGCCGTCGATTCTGGAAACGGCCAAGACGTCCGCCATCCCCCTCTGATGCTTTCGAAATCGGTACTGAGGACGATTTCATAAGCGCTGAAGAAGCTTCTGCCCTACACGTACCTTCTCTCTACGATCCAGACTCAAGATCCCAAAATTATTCACTTATTCACCGAAACCTCTCTAACGGCTGGGAAGCCAAAGTCAAATCCTACAGCCTAGCCGCAACCCCTTATAACCCCAGGGATCACTACAATCCTACACACAATCTACCTCCTTCGCATTCCCTTGGTAGAGATGACTCTTTCAAAACTCTACCGGAACTTTCGCTGCCTCCGCGTCTTAATTCTCCCGCTCCGGCCTCTCCTGTCTCATTACCGGAGCGACGCCCTGAAACAATGAGCACTTTCGACAGTAACTCCACGGGCGAAACACGCCGTATAGATCTGACTACTCAAATGGACTCATTAAGCATATCTGTGCCAAACTCGGCTTCTGTCTCTCTCAAAGACTACCAACCATCTCCACTTTCATCAGAACCTCCGCAACATGAACTCATTCGACCTAGCTTGTCTAATCGCACTGACTCCAGTCAGAGCCTGAACATATACAAAAAAGCCTCACATAATACCACCGCTTCTTCATCTTCTATAACTACTTCCAATAATGCTCTTCCTCGATCAAACTCGCAAGGCGAATTACTGTCTGATTCACTGTCCAACTATCATTCACATTCCTCCATGTCAAATCGCATGCTTCCTAATATCCCTCCCGTCGATTCTTCAACCAGCGATTCGCTTACTGATCTTTACGCTTCAATAGACGACACTAAAGAAACAGTATCAGAGGTTTCTTTAGGAACTATACGGTCTTCAGAATGTTGCCACACTGTGCCTGCAGAATACACTAACGAATCTACACCTCTTCCACAAACAAGGGAGACATGTCAATCGTCATTCCCTAGACGAACTGATTCAAAACAAAGCTTAACATTGCACTCTATTAAATCCAATAATTCGAATTACAGTGAAGTGCAGGATGATCTTAACTCTATACGCCGTCTCTCGGAACCGCGGTTATTGTCTGCCTCGTCCAATGACGAATATCCGGATGAAGACCGGCCGACAAGCGTATACGAAGAAGTTACCGAAGTACCAGCTACGCTTCCTGAAGAGCCTCCTAAACAGTATATGCGCAATTCAAGTGGTCATGAAGGTCGTGCCCCAGATGGAGATGCTATGGCCGCTCCACCTATTAGTCCGTACGAATATGGCCCTGCTCGGATGCCTCAATCTCAGCCGTATCACAGAAGCTATTCGGAAAATGGCACCTCTCAGAGATACAACTATATGAACCAACCAGAATATGCTATGTCACCGCAACCTGTTCCACCAAGACGGTTCAGTTATAATCGCATACCTAACCGTGACAGCGGTACTTACGGCTACCATACCGAAAGGTACAGCAGTGGCTACAGAAATCCGAATCCACACCCTAACTACTCGCATTATCAGATGAGTAGCCACAGCCCCCATGGCTCTGGGGAGGATCTAGGATATCGTTGGAGTCAAGAGTCAGCACCGCGCCCTCCGCAAGGCCGACCACAAGGTTATAATCGGATGCCGCCTGTGGCCGGACGAGCGGCTCCACCTGCAGGTCACGCTGGCTATCCATTCGTTCCAGACAACTACATGAGGCGTTCTACGCCGAATAAAAATAAGAGAGACATACCGGGGGCACTATCTATGAGCCATATGACCGGCGGAGAGTTTGGTAACAGTGCGATTCCCTCGTTTGAAAGCATTACTATGCCTAAAGGTAATCCGTACGGCAACTCAAATTGATAGCAATAGCTGCTGCAAACTGAATTTTAGGCGGAAGTATTCTAGAAGATAACGAGGGCGGCCTGATATCTTAATTGAAGTCGCGTGGCTAGAAAGCAGCCGCATGCAAATAAGAGCCCAAGGTGGGAGTTACTAATGAAGGAAAGGTAAAATAAGGTCAATATCGTTATATACTTTTCAGATGAAATGAGACTGATATAATGGTGGTACGCCTATTTTAATTGGGGACGGTTTGATTAAGCCGATTGCCGCTCCGAAGCGCTTTGACCGTTGAGTTTAATTATATCTGCGTCTCTGGTTGAGAATACGGTACGAACACATTGTTGCAGTTATGCAGAAAGTTCTATAAGCCATTACTAATAAATGCATGGATTACAAGCTATATTTGAATTGGGGCGTTTCACTACGATCAATACTTGTTTGCATAGTGTTTATACAGCTGCAGATTAGAGCTGATTTAACATTTCAGGGCCCTTATTCCAAATTCGCTCACTCTTAGTATTTCCGTTTAGAGAAATTAGAACCCTTTCTTCTTTACAAAAGTACCTGCAGAACTGCGAATACTGGAATAAAGGACCCTCATGCGATATTTCGCGAGAAGCTTAATCAATTTTGGATTTATTCGAAGAATCTTTTAATTATGATTGGCGAAATTAACCAATCATGACTAGATGGAAACTTTGCACAAGCTATTCTCGCCTTATGTTGTCATAGCAACATAAGTATTAGGAATAACTCTAACCCGTTTACGAAGAACAAGACCTGATTCCTAAGCGCTCCTAAGGTCCCTCTCTCTTGTTTCTAAATTTCATTATATTAGCATATCACTCTTTACTGTTGCCCTACCCCACATCGATACAAGAAGCTCACTACTTCTACATCAGGTCGAATACCTGCTAATATTACTTGTTCATTGCTCTTTGCATAGTGTATACAGACCCAGTCCTAGTCAAAATCTTTATATTGCCCTCATCGATTTTACTACGCACGCGGCAATTACTCAAAGAGACCACCCCCACATAATACCAACACAACCTGCCTACCTCTGTCGCATTGCGCTTTAATCGCCAAGCCTTCCGCTTCAACACACGTTCTCTGTCTCTATTTTTTTTTTCTGTTTTTATTTTTTCCGGCTTCTTTCTTCAGATTTTTTCTCCTCCTTCAACCACACCAACTGACGGGCCACTTCAATGTTCGTGCCTAATACGTCGCATCCTGCAGCCATGTCTGCCTGCACTCCCGCAGATCAGCTCTACGATTCCGCGCCTAAATACGCCCGATACCTCGAACCGTTTCAGTCAAGACCTTATGGTACGCCGGATTCAGCCCTGGACCATTCCGCCATCCTCAATGGAATGCGCGAGACTCGCGGGTCGTATAAGGGCGACATCAAATGGAACATCGGCTCAGACTGGCAAACGGGATACGCATACTTGCCTACAAACGAGCCGACTATTTATGCAGAATTACCCGTATCGTCTGAAGCACCCATAGTGATATTCCCTAATCTCCGTGGCGCACATATAGAGACCGCTCTTTCCGACTTTATGATTGAACTCACAATATGTACAGATCACACTCTGTGTACATATATAAAGCTTGCAGATGAGCACTCATTCTACCTGTGGCTCGGCGCGCTCATGTGCTGGCGCATCACGCGCGCTGCAGGAATACAATCCAAGATCTTGCTGAACTATTTCCCTGCCCTCGATCCCTGCATACAGCATCGCCAAAACCTAGATGTCATTCCCCGCGCCAGCACTCCGACTTCAAATCACCCTGAAGGAAACAGCCTCATGCGGACAAAAAATGTTATTAAAATATCTCAGTTAAAGTACCAGTTATTTCACCCTATCACATCAAACGAAGAAGCCTATGCTGATGTCCCCGCGAATTCGGGACGGCTGTTCTTTTCCAAAATTGAAAACAAACCCATTGCGTCTTATCAAAACAACTGGATCACTGCAAATGTCCTCCTCCAAGAAGACGGGACTTGCAAGTTTTTCCAGGATGGGAAACTAGCATTCTCTTTAGATATGTCGCTTCGATTGCGCTCAGATATTAACCCCGTTTCTTCTACCATTTTCCAACAGCGGTTCTGCCTTGCTATTAACACATTTTCTAATTGTTGGCATCACAGATACCATACTTCCTCTTACTCTGAACCTCACACTGTTATTCTAATCTTCGAAGACCGCACTACATACGAGACTTGGCTTTTTCTCCTTCATTCCGCTGCTCAAAACGAGCTCTTCTCTCCGCTTTCTCGCCAGCCCTGTTACTTCCGGCAACACCGTCGATTAAGTGTGAAACTAATTAATGGAAGCATCCACAACATTGCCAGTGCTAAGTCTCCCGTGAATAAAGATGATCCAGCTGCGTATAACGGTGTCGCTACCACTTTCGTCATCAAAGATAAATTTGCACGTGATGGTTTTTACTACACTTATAACAAATCTCGGGCTAACCGCCAAGCAGGTAGTGCGCGCGTTACTGGATTACAAGCAGCTGCATTGAAAAGTTCTGGTTCGTCACTTGTCTCACCAACTGATTCAACCGGATACATTAACCAGAATTTTGCTTTTCAGTCTGTTCTCCTTTCTACAGGAGATTCTGAAAGCCGCAAGAGCGATTTTAGTGGCGCTGTGTCTTGCACGCCCGAAAATGGACTGACTTCTGGAGGCTCAATAGAGACAATAGAGTATCGCAGATTGTCTAATACATTACAGCCGATCTCCAAGACTCTGGCCGAACCAGAATCTAGGAATTTGGACACTTACGTTGAGTTTTATACAGAAGGTTACATCATAGCCAGAAGCGGAATGGCCGTGTCTACATCTAAGCCAGTATGGAACGATTCCTTTAACTTGGAGAATAACCCAGTTGTGGGCTCTGCTTTCAGAATTGTTCTAAAGCGGCGCATTAATAAAACTCAAATAACCGATACTGATCCTATAATTGGAATTGCGGATATAGACCTCGATGAAGAGAATTCGCGGATAGTGAACTGTGGAGAGGTGTGGGTCAGTGTGTATCCACCAGCAACTTCTCGCAAACTGGATGAAAAAGTAATGGAGGTCGACGATGAAAAGGAACGAGTAGCAGAAATTTACATACGCGTTGACTGGGCCCGAACTAATGTCATGTCAGATACAGAATACGAAGGTATGGAACTTCAGTTGTCAGATATAGGCACAGAGTTGTGCTTGCACCTGTATAACAGTATTGGACACACAGAGCTTCCCAAGATATTCACGAACATCTATCAAGGTATTGGATTGGCATTGGATTGGCTTCTGGCTATTATTGATAAAGACCTGAAAGCTATTCACTTCAGACCTGAATCTGGAAGTAATGTAAGGGACTTCTCGGAGTTGCAAATGATTTTTAGACCCAATACTTTTGCCACGAGGTCCATGGATGCCTTTTTGAAGCTTTGTTGTGGAGACTATGTGTACTCTACCTTACATGATGTAATTGAGACCTTAATAGAAGAGGATCTTGATTGTGAAGTGAATCCGGAATTGCGTGAAACACTCAAACCTGTTAAAAGCCACACTGGTGCGAGATCGAAACTACATGCGTTCAGCGCGCAAACCAAGCAGCTATTTTCTTCCAGTTTATCTAGTTCACAAGCAGGTCAGTCGTCTGAGCTGAAAAAAGTTTGGGATCAACTATTTAGATATATGGGCATGGTATGGGGCGCAATAAGAGGATCTGCGTCTTCTTTACCACCTCAAGTAAATGAACTGTTTTATGGAATTTCGGTGAGACTCCGTGAAAGGGTTGGAGACTGGGAGGAGGTACATTCGACTACAGTTGCTCCATTTCTGTTTTTGCGATTCTTCTGCCCAGCGTTGGTGGATCCTCGTGCGTTTGGCTTGACTATGAATAGTCCTAGCCCACGCACTCAACGAACACTCAAACTTATTGCGAAGGGGATACAAGGACTTGCTAATAAAGCAGAGTTTGGTCTTAAAGAGGAATGGATGTCACCTATGAATAAGTTTTTGCGCGAGAACAGCGAGGATTATGACCGTTTCCTGGTAGATGTGTGCCGACGCTCAGACAGGGAAAACGAATTTGAGGCGTATGCGAAAGCTAACAAGGCACAAGCATTGAAAATGAGTAGCAAGGATAACAAAAAGCCGCAAATGATTTACACGGGGTATAGAAAAGTCTTAGAGAGGCTGAGCCCCGAAAGACAAGAAGGACTGCCAATGTTGCCGTACGTTATTGACAGATCGTACTGGTACATGAAACTTGCAGAGATGGTGCATAAATTTGGAGCTAGAATGGTTCCTGATGAGAATGGGAATACCAGAGAGGAGCTGGTTACGTTTTTCAAGGAATGCGACAGACTGATACAGATCAGGGAGAAAAGCTTGCTGCGATGCATTCCGGCCGAGGTCCCTTCAGAACTTGACAATGATACATTCGATTATATGTGCGAATGCATAGCGGAAAACTTGAAAGAGGGCACAGTAGTGTGACACAAACTGTCTGTATAACATTTATCGTCTGACTAGAATTGCATATATGTACATTGGTTTCCTGCTATTTAGAGTTTAACTAATGTTCCAGGCCCAAACGCGAATATTCCCTCTACGCCATTATGGCCGATGACACTTTTACCGTAAGATCACAGTACAGAGAGCTTCAAAATGCGTTATCTAATAATAAAGATGAAGTAATACGTGAAGGTGATTCGTCAGAGCTGAATCGGGCACTTAAACGGGCGAATGACCTGTTTGGTGAGGTAGGCGATGTACATACGGCGCGTCTTGATGCTCAAATCCTTCTACAAGTGTCAGAAACGGCAGAAGCGGCATCTAAACGGTTGAAATTGAGGGAAAATGAAGCAATTAACTTGTCTGAAGTAATAGAAGCATTAAACAGCTTTGTTAGCGAAGATCGGTGGAATGAATTAGGTGATATGGCGTTCGCATCATTTAAATTCGTGCCCACATTAAGTTTCCTCGCGGGAAGTATACAAAATATAAAAAACCGTACCCGAAAAGTTGCTGCAGAAAATGTAGCTACAGAAAACGATATAGAAGATACAGCAGTGCGTCATATTGATATAGGAGAAAGCGTGCAGGTCGCCACTAATGATACATCTGCCGCTGTGAGAGAAATGTACAAATACATAGCTGCAGCTGAACAGGCTAGAAAGTCCGGTCTTCTGTTATTCGAAGTGATTCTAAACCCGGAGTCTTACTCTCAGTCAGTGGAAAACATGTTTCATCTCAGTTTCTTGATCCACGAAGGCAAGGTCAGGATAACTGCACACGAAGACAATGATCTACCTTATGTTTCTACGTGTTCATACAACGAAGACGAAACCGAGGCTGACCTGCACCCGAACCAGTCTATTTTTTCTCTCGATATGGACACTTGGCGTTCACTAATAAACCAATACGACATCAAGAGCTGCATATTGCCTACACGTGAAACTACTGTAACCGGAGATGTCGACCACCGTTCCTGGAACTAATTGCTCTCCAAATATTCCTCTATCTCTGTCAGACAGATTTATTTCTTTGCATACAGTACATAACCTCTTTTATGATTCCTATTAATTATTTTTTTCTCTTTTATTTTGGCCCTCTAACCGCTTCACAATCAATATATTTGCAAGCTCGTTATTATCAGGGTTAGGGTAGAGATTTTCTCAACGTCTTAGGAATCCCAACGGAGCAATGTAACATTCCACTTTAGACCGGTACCTGGCCATTTTTCTCATAATTTTACTGTATAGATTTTCCGTGGCCAGATGTCAGCATTTCGTAAAGGGCTAGCGACGGTGGCAAAAAGCCGACGATTAGCTTTGAGAGAGAAACTGACAGAAGGACCAAAGTTCGAAGATTTCGTCACGGGGACTGTCCTTGACCCTGCCGAATACGCCGCTCAGAAGAGGAAAGAGCACGTCCGTCTGCCTTCGTGGCTCAAAAAACCCATTCCTGCAGGCGGTAGCTTTGCTAAAATTAAAGAAGATTTGCGAGGACTGAATCTGCACACTGTTTGCGAAGAGGCTCGATGCCCTAACATTGGAGAATGCTGGGGTGGATCTGATAAGTCCAAAGCAACTGCAACGATCATGCTTATGGGTGATACCTGCACACGTGGGTGCCGTTTCTGTTCAGTAAAGACCTCTAGAACACCAGGACCTTTGGATCCACACGAACCTGAACACACCTCTGAGGCCATTGCACGGTGGGGGCTCGGATACGTCGTACTAACGACTGTTGATCGCGACGATCTGCCTGACGGCGGCGCGAACCATTTCTCAGAAACTGTACGGAAGATTAAGATCAAGGCTCCCAAGACTCTTGTAGAGACGCTCACAGGTGACTTTCGTGGCGACTTGGACATGGTACGACTGATGGTAGACTCGGGAATGGATGTATATGCACACAATGTTGAGACTGTTGAAGAACTAACTGAGTCTGTCCGCGACAGACGCGCCACATTTCAACAATCGCTTTCTGTTTTAAAAACCGCTAAGGATCACAAACCTGATCTTATCACTAAAACATCCATAATGTTAGGAATGGGTGAGACAGACGATCAAATACAAAGGACTTTAAGGAAACTGCGGGAGGTCAACTGCGACGTTGTCACATTTGGCCAGTATATGAGACCTACAAAACGGCACATGAAAGTAGAGGAGTATGTTACGCCTGAAAAATTTGATTACTGGAAAGATCAGGCTTTGGATATGGGATTCCTATATTGTGCATCAGGCCCGCTAGTTCGCTCTTCTTACAAGGCTGGTGAGGCTTTCATAGAGAATGTCTTGAGGAAACGCCAAAACGGCGAAATCCCTATAGCAGCATCGTCTACGGTGAAGCATTCGGAAGCAACTACTAATAACTCATAGTAATTTATACGAAATGATAACTTTATTTAGTGGGTTCTTTAGATGTGTATTATTTAAGCACCAAAAAACCCTTGAGACTCTAAAATTAGTATGATCTCATGAACGATCTCACGAACACTGGCTTTGGTGGTGTCGACGACCAAGTCTGCATCGGTAGGCGTTTCGTATTCCTGATCAACGCCAACGACGCCGGTCAACTTTCCTTCTTCCGCCAGTTTGAAAAGACCCTCTTGATCGTTAGCCTTGCAATACTCAAGAGGCGTGGCCACATGGACAAGGAAGAAATTGCTGGCTTTTGAGATCAGTTTTCGTGCTTCTGCTCTGCTGCTCGCAAAAGGTGCAGTAGGCGAGGCAATCACAGCTGCACCAGCTTTAGACAGTTCAGCAGCCACAAAGGCGATGCGGGCCAGATGCTTTTCGCGGTCTTCTCTTGTGAATCCAAGCTCGGACGAAAGCTCAGCGCGCACTTGGTCTCCAAGTAACAGTGTCGACGGTCGACCTCCCTGCTGATTCAAAGTCACCTGAAGAGCACGTGCTATGCTGTCCTTACCAGAATTGTGGTATCCTGACAGAAGAATGGTGAAGCCTTGCGATATGCGCGGAGGGTTTGACTCGCGTAAGACCTTCACGACCTCTGGGTATGAGAACCATTCGGGAATAGGCAGTCCCAGACGCAGTCGGCGACGTAATTCAGTGCCGGATATGTCTAGTGTCTTAACGCCTTCTGGTACTTCGTCCTTAGGCATGTAAATGTCTTTATCGGGGAGGTAGGTCATCATCTGGAAAGGTACGATTTCGATATCCAGTCTGTCCTTGACACTCTCGACAAGCGTCTGTGCGTCATAGGGGCCGTAAAAGTCGACACCCTTTGAGTTCTTGCCCGGTCCTGCGTGGTCACGTCCGATAATGAAATGAGACGCTCCGTAGTTCTTGCGGATGCAGGCGTGCCAAACTGCTTCACGGGGTCCGCCCATACGCATGGCGAGTGGTAAGAGGGACAAAGTCGCCATGCCGTTGGGGTACCTTGGCAAGAGCGCTTTGTAAACGCGAACGCGAGTGAAATGATCAATATCGCCTGGTTTGGTGAGACCGACGACGGGCTGAATTAGCACGTTTGCGCGCTGCGACCGTGCAGCTCTTACAGTGAGTTCTCTATGCGCTCTATGCATAGGGTTGCGGGTCTGGAACGCGACGACACGAGTCCAACCAAGTTTTGCAAACTCAGCTCTGAGTTCGGCGGGCGTGTGTCTCAGTCCGACATAGTCATAGTGCAATGGTCGCGAGATGGCCTGGACTTTGCCGCCAACATAATAGTCTTTGACAGACTCGTTAAGGTAAACGATCGCCGGATGCTCAGGGTCGCCACCAAACACTTTCTTCGCCTCGAGCGCTTTGTCTGGCTGATACACATCTTCGACGGTTATAATGGCCAGCGAGTTGTTGTCGCGAGAGTCTTGGAGAACAACTCGGCGGCCCGGAGTAATTGAAAGTGCGTCGATCTCATCCTTGGATACATCGAGATTGATAGGGATAGCCCAAAGAGTGCCATCTGCCAACTCCATATTGTCACGAACTCCATTGTAGTCCTTCTCGGACAAGAAGCCCTCTAGAGGGGAGAAACCACCATTGAGTATGAGCTCAAGATCGCAGAGCTGACGATCAGTGAGCTTCAACTTCGGTAAAGACTGCGCCTCATTGACCAACTCATCGTGTATAGCGGCGTCGCGCACAAATAGATCTTTAAGTACTCCACCATGCGGAGTGTTAGCCATATTTAACAGGTACAATTAAAAGACGCACATAAATTTTCGAATACATATATACTGACATTAGCTCATGTCACGTGCGATCATGACAAGATTCGGTGCTCAGATGGGCAAAAAGGAGTTATAACTGGTAAACCTTATTTGAGTATTTTGCATAGTTACGATAACAAGATCTATAGGTTGTTTTAGTGGTTTGCCTATTAGTCAGGAGTACTAAAAAGGTTGTCTTGGTCTAGAGCTGGCTGCGAGACAAGGACTATAAAGTGTAAGCATTATATACTCTGGGCCAACGAGTGAGAAGAAGGTGACAGCAACAGCTTCAGTACAAGGGAATAGAAACCAACTTTAAGCCAGGCCAACCGGGTTAGCGGATAGCCGGACGACCACACATGAATAGCGCGGTTTAGCCAAGAAGCACCTGGAGGATGCGGTCTTCTGAGTCTGAGCCGAGTTCAGTAATATCTAGATCCTTGACTGCGGCAATGACCTGATTACGGTCGAAACCCATATTTTCAAAATGCTCAAGGAGAGCAGGATCAATGCCCTGAGCAGGATCCTGCTCTGTTTGACCGGCACCAGCATACATCTGAGCCCACTGTTTGGCGGTCTCGTCATAACGCTTGCGATCGTTAAGGTAAATATTAGCGACTTCTGCATCTTGTGGGTCGGTAGGTTCCGCAGACTGAAGTAGAGACTGTAAAGAAATCATGCTGCTTTTAAGGGTAAGCACAGGAGACCATGCGTCTTTCAGGATGTCAAGACAGATGGCACCAGTCTGCGACGATATGTTAGGATGATATACCTTAGTCTCGAACTTCATCTTGGGCGGTTTGAACGGATATTCATTAGGTACTTGGATGTCGATTACATAAGTTCCTCCTTCAAACGGCGTTCCTGGCGGTCCTTTGAATGTTCCTTTGAGATGGGACAAATCCCGTTCATCTAGAATCTTCAGTGTGACTCCAGAGGCTTTATCGCTTTTGACGTCCTCGATCTCTTTAGCTATACGGCGTGCACGTGACATTTTATACACAAGAAAATCTTCGTTAAATTTTACTAAATTACTACCAGTGAATTTAATAACTGGATTTTCTCCCTACTGTAGTCTTTTTCTACGAGTAGAACGGAACGCACTGTTTTGGTATAGACGTAGGGGGGTGAGTGGTGGTACTGGGTAAGTTTACCTTGACGACCTACCCCCCTGGCCTACACACATTTTGGACTTTTATCACCTAATAGAGCCCGCATTTCGTTCCTCGGCGGCCTACAGCCAATTGTGCACCACAATGGACGCTATAACTCTTGATCTGTCACAATATGCTTTGTCAAAAGGTATTGTGCTTTTAGACAAGACCTCTGCGGCCCGCGCTCTCCCTGCGCCTCTCACCACACGACCTACCAAATTCCCTCGTACTGCCTACGACGCTGCAATCGCCCTACAGCGACCCTTCAATGAACTCTATAAGGACATTGCATGCTCTACATCGTTTCTCGACGATATAATGAATGATCTCAAGACACTCGATCACTTTACTGGTACTCTTTACGATCTATACCTCCGCACAGGACGCGAACCCATTCAGCCGCTCTCGCTTGGTATCTTCCGCTCCGACTATATGCTGGATTCTAACGACAAATATATCAAACAGGTAGAATTTAACACCATATCTGTGTCTTTTGCGGGTCTGTCTACTCTTGTGCCTTCACTCCATGCCTACCTCGGCAAAAAGTACCAAATACACGGCTATCGATCCATCCCTGACAATTCTGCTGTCCAGACAATTGCCGACGGCCTGTATGCGGCGCATCAGCAGCTTGCCCTCAAGGACTCCGTTGTCCTCTTCATCACACAGGAAAACGAGACCAATGTTTTTGATCAAAGAGCCATAGAATCTTATCTAATAGAGCAGTACAATGTCCGCTCAATCCGACTACACTTTAATAAGGTCCTGGACTGCGCTCGTGTTGATCCGCAATCGTCCGTACTCTATGTCGCTGACCAGCCAGTTTCAGTTGTGTACTATCGTGCAGGCTACGACCCCAAGGAATATACTTCTGACGCCCATTGGCGCGCGCGCGAGATGCTCGAGAAGTCATATGCGGTAAAGTGTCCTTCGATTATCACTCAACTTGCAGGAACAAAGAAAGTCCAACAGGTCCTTGCGATGTCTGGAGTGCTGGAGAAGTTTGTTGATGAAAATACAGCAAAACAGCTAAGGCGCTCTTTTGTTGATCTGTACCCTCTGGATACATCCAGCTATGGTCTGAAGGCCAGAGAAATAGCACTCAATGATCCGGTGCAATACGTTCTCAAACCACAGCGCGAAGGAGGAGGGAATAACATATACAGCAATGACATACCCGCATTTCTGAAGTCTATTCCAGAATCTGAGTGGTCATCCTACATATTGATGAAACTTATAGACACTGAGACACACAAGACCACTATTGTTCGCGATACAAAGGTCTTCAATGGCGACACTATATCGGAGTTGGGTATATATGGCTGTATCCTCTGGAATCAGAAGACATCAGAAACATTTTATAACACTGGCGCTGGTTGGCTATTACGTACAAAAGCTGCTGATAGCAACGAGGGAGGAGTCGCAGCTGGGTTTGGCAGTATAGATGCCCCAGAACTAATATAGTTTATCTCCATCTATGTGTCATTTTTTTATCTTCTCGCTATCTAGAATAGCCTTCAATGCTTTGCCAATGGCTGGCAAGTCAGTCATTAATTGAACATGACCGTGCTCTGTATGTACTGTCTCCAACACGTTGAATCCGGGAGGAGGCATGAGTTTGCGCGCATGTACAACTCCGTCGCCTGGTCCGTAGAGCAAATGAGAATAAGAGTCTGTTTTGATACCTTCGTATCCGTCCACAATGCAGCCACGGACTGTAGGTGTTGTCTCGCTGTATACGACCGCTAATGGAGGATACTTATCGGCAAGTTCAGGCTTAAATGCCCAGCTTTCCTTAAACTTCTTGGTACGCTTCAATGTTCTTTCGAGGTATTCATATGCTTCTTCTGGAGTCACTTTAGGTTCCTCATTTATAGTTGATTTCTTAGGTTTCGTCGAGGAACCGTCAGGTGTTGTTTGAGTAGTATGCGTGTTGAGCAGGCCTATAGTGGGGAATTTGGCGTCATCCGGAAGCAGCCTTTTCATGAGAGTCAGAGGATACTTTTTAAGATCCGGGAATGAAACTTGCCTTTTATTAAGCGCTTCTTTAACGATTTTCTTCTCGGCGTCGCTTAGCACTGCAGGACTTAGGCCGTACTTCTGCCAGTTCTTCGGGTCAAAGAAGTCTAAAGGCAACGGTTCACCAGTTTCGCGGTCGATGAAGCAGCGGCCGTCGAGGGGCAGAAAAGAGAAGCTAGATCTCATTGAGAAATTAGCAAGAGCAGACAAAATAGTCTTGTTCATGACAACCGAGTCGTCAGCTTTGAGTGGACCGAGAGCGTTTACGCAGTCATGAGGCGCACCGATGTACACGAGACCACGAAACAATGTCGGATCTATTTGCATTGCGCCGTGAGCGACTATGCCGCCCATTGAATGGGCTAGCACTATTGTGCCTTTCTTTCGGCCGTGTTCATCAGGTTCCTCTTCGTCATAGAGCTTTTTGAGATAGTCGTGAAGTCGCTGTGCCGAGAGGTCCACGGAAAGCCGCCAGTCGTAGCCGTAATTGTGCACCTTTGCGTTCTTACCGGCACCAAGCTGTTTTATAAGTCTTTTAGAAATATCGACAGGGCCAAAATGTGAGAGCATTTTAGTAGCAACGACGGTTTCCTCGGAACGCAATTCATCCTCATCAGAAAGACCAAGAAACAGCGAATAGTTAACGAGATTTAGAGTAGCCTTCATCGGCACCCAGAGGCGTTTGTTGCTGTTTGCAGCTTTAAGCACTGATCCACGGTAGCCGCCGAGGATGAGGACGTTGCCGTCGAGTTCCGGAAATTCTGAGGGGGAAGAGAAGAAATGAGGAACTACAGTTGATTTGATAGCCTCTAGATGGGGCTGTGGAGGTTTTGCAGTCCTGAACTTACGCTCATATTCTGCAGCTATATCAGAAGAGTAGACACGACTGAGGTCTAGATCAAGATCGTTTGGTTTCTTCTCGAAAGTGAGAAACTTACTTAGTTTGAAAGGTCCAGAGAAAGGTAGAGAGAAAGTAAAGATTGATTGGTTGCTGTTTTCGACGTCATCTGATGCCAATGCTTTATATTCTTCATTAAAATTATTTAATCCAATTACTTCTTCTGCTTCTTCAAAGCTAACAAGGTCCTCTTCAGGCGTTTCTGATGGCGAATCGTCGACCATTGTTTTCCGCTCTGTGGTGTTATATCTAAGATAAGGTTTTGGGAGACTATATAAATCAGTATTATGCAAATAGGTGGTGTTCATTGATTCGTCAAATAGGCGCTATAATCATAGCCGCCGGCTCTGTGTGGCATCAGATTATGGATTTCGTGAATGCAATTTTGGTCTATATTTGCGCAATTTAAATCTTCATCGGTTACGACGTCTTTACCGAATGAGATTGCCGTGAAAGCCGCTAACACTTGAGCGATTGGATCTTCCTCATCAGCTGTGAGCGCCATGAACTCCACAAATTCGCTTTTAGTGACTCTTCCCGTGTTATTTGATACCGTTTTAACAACGTAGTCAAGATTGTCGAACACTCCTACGCCGAGACTCGAAACTGCCGCTTGGAATTCAGTGGCAGTCAAATAGTTTTTTCGTTCATGATCAAAGTACATAAACGCGCTCTCGTATTGTTCTACCAGCTCTGGACTTGCATGCATGTGCCGGTCTTCTAGCTGTGCACCCAGAATACTCAGTTTTTGTGACAAGTTATGCCTCACAAGCGCGTACTCTGCCTCCAGATCCGCGCTCTCTTTACTCGAATACACATCCACGTGCGCATTCTTGATTAGATTCTCTAACTCCTTGATCTCTTCTATCTTCTTTGGTGCCACTCGCAGCTCATCACTAGCCTGCGAGATTACCTCCAGTTGATGGTCCACATCTCCCTGTAGAGTGCAGATTTCCGCGGTGATCGTCGTATACAAGTGCAGCACCTCGTTCGAGAGCGCCACATACTTCGCAGCGATCTCTGACTTAGCGGCTGCTAGTTTTCCCATCAGTATTCTCCCGTATGCACTTTCTTCAGATTCCAGTCGCGTCCACTGTCGCTCTAATGCATCAGACCTTAGATGTTCAGGACACTTAAGACGCTTGAGGTGGTACACGCCGTATTCGTTCTCCATTTTCATGTAGATATCAAACAATTCAAACTTTTCACGAACCCAAGAGGCTTTATCTCCATGCTTAAATGTGTCCAGCTCGTCGAGTAGCTCGCGGATCGGCCCGTACTCGTCAGGCAATCTAGATGTCGCAGTGAATACTTTCCGCTGCGCCTTGATGAGATCATATAGACGCTGAGCGCGCACTTTGTAGCTATCCATATGTCGTCTCACCCTGGCCATTTTGCGAACAAACTTCTCGACCAGATCTGCAGTCTTGCCGAGTTTCTCTGTTCGGCTGAACACGTGAAACCAAGAGGCGAGGTACGCAACCATTGACCTCTCGTCTGCCGCAGTGTCGCACACGTCATCGACATCCAACAACGGAGCGATACCCATAGACTGTTGCATTATTTTGTAGGCACGTGCAATGTTACCTCGGTGGTCGCTGTGGTCGATCGTAGAGTAATCCAGCAGATCCGGCCGGTACGCATCGATGAGTGCGCAAAATGCCAAACCGTCGGCGAACGACGTCACGAAATCATGTACATCTACACCGTCATAGTCCGCAGTTACCCGCTGACACCATAACAAAAGTCCGTCTTTAGCGGAAACGCCTTCCTCCGATATCTCCGCAATAGAAAAGTTCAGCACTAGGGTCCAAATCATACCTAAGATCAGCTTCTTGTTACCGTCCACAATATCCTCGGCCCCTATATTAGCCAATTGTACCCCACGACGCCGAATATACTCTAATGCCATATTAACATTCTCAAACATCTGTACCCGCAATTTCGGCTTTGTCGCATACTTGCCTAGTGAAACATCATCTATACTCTCGAGGAGTTGTATAAGCTTCACACCGTCCCGGAGTCCATTAATTAAATCGTTTATCGGCTCGTACCGCGGCTCTAATTTCGAGTTCACCCACCGCACAAATGCCTTCTCTTGAATTTCTACCCAATCTAATCTCATCACCTGTAAATTTACTCGTTCTTATAAGCTGCCTACACCTCCGTCGTTCGTCGTACGTCGTTCGTCGGCAGCTCCGCTAACTCGTCCCTGGTTCCTTACAAAAAGTGTATTTATTCCCAATTAGTCTCGTTGCTAGGCAGACTGGATCTCCACCAGACCAGTAGCACAACGCCTAAAACTGGATCCCTACTGATTGTTACCTTTTCTACATTCAAAATTTACCCATACAAATGCGGCGATTCGGTACTTTCCGCAAACTCAGGTCGGCAATGTTTGCCGATCTGTTTAAACGTGTGCAGAAAAGACCTCAGAAATCAGCTCTGTCTCCCGCTAGTGCACCTCATGCTGCAGTTCCCCGCGCCACCTCGAATGATGAAGTCAAGTCCCATTTCGCAAGTGTCTTCAACTCGCTCGAATTCTCTGCCCACTCCCGCGTTTACTTGCGATCTATTGCAGTCGAGAACCCGCGCCGCGCTATAGCGCTTTGCCAATCAGAGACTTCCCTAGAACAAGTTCTCGACGCCCTTCTTTACTCAGACGACCCTGCTAAACATCTCTCTCCTAATACCCTCCTCGCCATAATACGTAACCGCCGAATACGTTCGATCCACTCGCTCGGCAGCACGATTCTTGGACCTAAAGTCACAAAGCTTGTCAAACACTGGTCACCAGCAGACAGATCTACTGTGCTTGTAGCGCTCGCTTCCCAATACCACACACTCGACCATGATATTCAGATGACTAGCAAGATTCTCGGCGGAGAAAATTTCGCCGCCGTTTGGACACCCTACGTCAAAAGTGGAAAACTCACATCGGAAACAGCTACAAAACTTTGGTCCCTGCTACTGCGGCTGGGCTGGCACGATAAAATCTTCCAACTCCTCGATACTATAGGCTCTCCAGAATCTATTTCTCAAGAACTGGAAGAACAATTGCGTTACATGTGGAATGCAGTGTTTTTATATCCTCTGTCAAAGGATGATCAGTATGCCCTACTCTCAAAAATCTCGCATGTGCGCCAACACAACCTGACAATCATCGATCAGGTCTTGCGACATAAAAATATACCGCTACAGGACTACTTGCCGGACAAGTTCTTGATGCTTCTATCTGTTGTGAATATATATCGCGGATCAGAACCGCTCTTTGCAAATGACTACGAGGTTTTAGGTGCATGTGTCAAGTTACTGGCTGAGCTGCAAAATGACAGCGCTCAATACGATATAGTGTACCCTAAAATCAAGGCTATTTTGGATCGACAAAACACTTCAACAGATTTTAGTGACTCATTTTCACAACTGCGTCTGCCAAATTATTCCGGTGCTGTTTCCACATAAACCAAAACTCATGACAAATAATAATAATAACATCATATTTCTTTATAGGCTTTTTGCATTTTTATTCTGGACGTATCAAGGCACAGGTAATTGGTGAACCACACCATCAGCTTGCATTCTAGTCTCTCCTATTTTGTATGACAACTTCCATTTCAGCTTAATTGGCAGTTTTCCTGTGATTTGAATTCGCTGTCTGATGCCGTCTTTCTGTTCCGGCTTAAGCTCAGACGCTGTCGGTTGACTCATTTGCAACGAATGGCTTTTAGCTGCGGCCATCTCCAGTAGGATTTCGGTAATAGGGGTTGACATTTTGCTTGAAAACACTGCCTCAACTGATATAACTTCTCCATTTCGGGAAGTGTTCAGTACAACGTTCATAACTGAATCCAGAAGAGTGTAACTTTCTGTTTTAGGACCAGATCCAATGTGGAGAGATTCTAGATCTCCTACCAATAAGTCAGGAGTTGCCTGCTGAAACGAAGTCTTTATCGGGCTAGGACTGGAAGCTGCCGAAGAGCTGAAATCAGAAAGTGCCTCAAGCGCAGCATATTTGTTGGCAGAACCTGTAGATGAAGCGCTTTGAGGAACTGGAGCTGTATTATCCAAAATTCCCAATAAATCGTTCACTGCAGAGCCCGAAGACTTAGACGTTTGCTGTGAAGGAGATGCAGGTGCAGGTGCAGAAGCTTCGTCGTCAAAGTCGATTAAGCTGAGTCCTTGCGAACTGGATTTGATGTCGCCAGATCCGAGAGTGGAACCAGAACTTCCTAATATAATGTTTTTCGCAGCATCGATGTCGCCTTTCCTGAGCAACGAGTATTTTTGGACCAGATTATTGATGTAGTCATTGAGAGTAAGTAGTTTTTGAACGGCTGGCTCGTCGTCACTTTCATCTTTGATGATCTTTTGCAGTTTTATGGATGCGGAACGCAGCGAAGAATACATCTCGTCAGCAACTTCTTCAGAGCCACTAGAGCCCTGTTGCTCAATCCTGTTGACCATTTCTTCAAAAACGGTAGCTTTGTGACGTACCCTCTCAAGATCCTCGGCCACTTTTGCTCGGTAGTCAGTTTTGTCGCCGGTTTCGTAGCCAGCCATAATCTTCATTATCCTGTTTGCTTCCTGCAGATCCTTTGCCGATCCACTATGAATAAGTTCCTGGAGTTTGGCACTTAGTACAGCGCGCTCTTCAGCCTCGAGTTCCTCTGCCGATTTCAAGTTGTCGTCAGCAGGAGACAGAACATTAGTGTCGGCACGGGATACCTCCGGGAAAGTATACCCGCTCTCGCGCAAGAGTCTATACATGTCTCTGATATGGCCCAAATCGGCACTATATTTGCTGTTTCTGCAAATCGTGATCCGCCATTCCTCAATTGCCTCAAGTATGAGGTATTGTGTCTTTGTAAGACGACGTGGCGGCCTTTCGGGGAACTTCTTTACCAGCTCGTTCAGGAATCCCTTGCGAGAAATTTGCAAGTGGAACGGGTACCCGCAATTTTTAACGAGTGAGTCGAGCAGTGCGAGCGCTAATATGGCAGATGCGCTGTTGCGGCCGTTTATTAGTTTCACAATGGACTCAGCGGCCTGTCGGGGTAAGCTGCCACCCTTAGCGTTTATGAGGTCGACTATTTCCATATTAACGGCAAGATCCGGTTCGAGGTTGTTCGCGCTGCACGCCCTGTCAATGAGACGTTCTAATCGCTCAGATACTGTGCTGCTAGAGGTAGTTGATATCCTGCCGAGCCTGGGGACGGCCGAATTAACCGTGTTGAAACGGTTCAGGTAGTCAGAACCCGGCGCATCGTGGTGGTCCTCAGGAGAATCTTGATAAGACATGTCTAATAACTAACGCCGGCCAGTATTCACAGCCTTCTGCAGTGTTACCGGTGCAAAACCTATTTTGTTTGGTAAAGATTAGAATGCTGTTCCCGGGTGGAGGGGTTCAGCCACTCTAGGGTCTCCCACGTTGGAAACCTTATATAGTTTATCAGATGCCACACTGTGATTGGCTATGTACGACGATAGAACTCTTCTTTTTTTTTGACGCACATTTGTAAGAGCTAAATCTTCGATCTTACACATTCATTTAGATAAAATGGGAAAACGCGATCAGAAGAAATTTCATAAAGCAAAGGGACCGCGCAGTCAGGAGACCAATAAGTTCCCTACGCAGATGGCGATGTGGGATTTCGATCATTGCGATCCGAAACGGTGTTCAGGCAAGAAGCTCGCACGGCTCGGGCTGATCCGCTCTTTGCGTGTAGGCCAGAAATTCAGCGGTATAGTGGTCTCGCCGAACGGCTCTGATGTGGTTTGCCCCGACGATAGATCAATAGTAGAGCAGTACGGTGCCGCTGTTGTTGAGTGTAGCTGGGCACTGCTCGACCAAGTACCTTTCTCGCGCATAGGTGGGAAACACGAGCGTCTACTGCCGTACCTCATCGCAGCAAATACCGTCAATTATGGCAAGCCTTGGAGACTCAACTGTGCGGAAGCATTGGCGGCCTGTTTCGCTATCACAGGTCATCGGGATTGGGCAGAAGAATTGTTAGACCACTTCTCTTGGGGACCGGCTTTCCTGTCGATCAACGAGGAGCTTCTTGATGTATACGCTTCGTGTACCGATTCGGTTTCTGTAAAGGAAGCTGAAACCCAGTGGCTAGAAAAATTAGAAAAGGAAGTGGCTCAAAAACAGCAGATCAAAGAGGACGTCGATATTTGGGAATTAGGTAACATGAACCATGCTTTGCCAAAGATTAGCAGTCCAAGCGATAGTGACTCGGACAATCGAAATGACAACGATAGTAATGACAGTGCCGATAATGATAACCATAGCCAGAGCGATTTCGATAACCAAAGAGAGAGTTATGCTGATAGCGATTCAAATAGCGAGAAGTCGTATTCTTCATAATCCCATCTTACCCTTTAATACACCCTTTGCAAATGAGGTCTTTTGATCCTCGAAGAACTCTCCAATAGATTTGAATGTTTCGTTGGATTGCTCTTCAATGTTATTCATGCCCTCATTCAAAGAATTTTGCATATTACTAAAACTCCAAGTGCCTTTTTTATTCTGATATTGCCCAGCATTCACTTTTCCACCTCGACCATCCGATCTCCTATTTCCCTGCTCCTCAATCGCCGCTTTACTCTTTGGTCTCTTAGACCCTCCAAGAAGCTCATCTAAATCTGCAATCGATATGTACTGCCGTCCCGCAATCCACTGAATAGTGCCTATTGTCGGACGAGGAACGAATGACTTTAAGGGATCATACAGCTGGTCTCCTTTTTGTCCGTATGCTGCCACTCCCTCTCCTGTTCTTGTATTCCATATAGACAGGAACTGACCTTGTGAAGCGCCAGATTGTATCATAATATCGCCAGATATCAGTATAGAGCTCTTTTGTGTGTACGGAAACTGCAGGTCATCCTCAAAGCTTTCAGGTACCGTACTTGTCGCGACAGTGCTCAGGCCGGGCAGAGAAATCAGGGCAGCATTCCCTTTTGCACTGATACAAGCAAGACCGACAGAATCTCCGCCCATTCGTAAAGTACACAAGCCGGCATTAACAATTGGTCCTCCGATCTGTTGAGGGAGTCCCGTAGTAGAATAAACTTTGTGGCTCAGTTTGCTTTTTACAGGTTTAACAACCCGAATTTCTGATCCAGATACAACTGCGACCGCACCAGGTACAATTATGCTCTTGCCGAGCTGGGCCATGACTTCTGGAGTTGCAACTGTCGAGTTTCCGGTATCCGAGTTGTAGGGACACAGCGCAATAATACTATCATCACATGCATGCATTTCATCCACGAAGTCAGCCGAGAAGCCGCCACCCTGCACAGGTAGTATTCTAAACGTAGCAAGACGGCCTTCAGAAGTTCCTATAAGTAACACGATGCTTGAATATGGCTCGTCATTAATCACCGTTATAGAAAACTCCAGGCTCGTAGGATATTCTGTCGCCTGAGGAGCAGATCGGCGAATACGGCTTGGCTTGAAAAATACGGCTAATCGCTCAGAAAATATGACAGCTGGCCCCCTTCTATCGACAATTGCGACAGTTCCGTCATAATAACCTACAGCAACAAATCCTATGTTGCTTTGCACTAGACATGATACTTGCACGTCTGGGTCCGCAGGCTTAAGAATGCAGACTGGCATAAATCCTTCCTTTATAGACGTGTCAAGGCCATGAGAGGCATCAAACAAGTGTATAGAGTCGGATGAGATAGGATCACACGGTCTGTAATGTTTCGCTTTCATGATTTTGTAAAGTATGACCTCATATGCGGAGGCAGCCACTGCGGCCTCTAAAGTAAGGCCAGAGAAAGAGACGTGAGATACCGCTACATTGTCGGCTCGACTCAGGGGAAGCGAGAGATCGATTCTCAGGGGCTGTGAGTCGTCTATTTCGGCGTAAGAGGCGTCCCAGAATAGCAATATGCCGTTTTTATGACCAGTGTACATGACATTGCGAGTCTGTAATCTCCTCAGTTTCCTTCCAGAAGGAGCACCGCCTGTACATACAGGCTGTATATGTGGCTGGCCGGCCATGATTCCCAGCCACTGGTCACGGGGAACAGTACAGCCGCCTACGCAGGAAATAGGAGATTCTGCCCAAGTCAATGAGGGAGGAAACATGCGTTCCATATTCACTGGTGATCCGTCGGGAAATGAGTGCGCACACAGTTCGCCAGAGGAGTATCTGACCAGAATGTAGTTGGGGTCCGCTGTACCGCAGAAATGAGGAGTCTGTTGTGGGAAAACCTGTATATCAACCGGGACTGAACTTGAATCTATTCCGGGTGACGGGATGGTTCTTTGGCGTTTTGGTTCGGAGTAGTAGCTAGCCATTGACTTGAAAGAGGTGACGCTAACGGTAGGCGAAGGGCCAAAGTCGATGATAGTCACACCCGGTAGAGCTAGTCCAGCGACCTGGCCGCCAATAACGATTAGCTGAGTGTCCATAGTGTTAGAATTTGAGCTGCACCAGTAAGCCTTTGTAGCGATAACGGCAGATGAGCTGGTCTCCGAATTGGAGAAAGGGCTGATCGAAACAGACGATCGAGGGACATTTATATTTGATTCAGAGAGGTTTCTGGCGAGTATAAGCGTGCCAGAATCGGTGTCCCAGAATACTAGAGAGCTGTCATCATGCACTGAAAGGATATGATGGCCGTTAGGGTGCCATACAGCGTCAAGTGCGCGTGGGTAGCGGTGGGTATGTGAAGAGGACATGGAACCACCCGGAGCGCCTGGCGGGACGCCGTAGACGAGAGTCTGTATGATGGTTGATTGTGCAAGAGAAAGAAGAAGAATTGCTTCTGCGTAAACGACAAGCAAACAGGAAACGTCGCGCGGGTGGAGTTTGAGAGCTAGAATGGGTGAGACGGCGGAGGTACCACGTCTATTCGCGACAGCGCCGGACTTGCGAAGCAGGTTATTTGTCTTGAAGGGAGACGGTGAACCACGGTCTATATCGTAGGCGCATACCTCACCATTTGCAAGTCCGTAGAAGAGCCAGTCGAGGGCAGGATCAGCCTCAGCGGCGGTTATTTTGCCTGGTGCAGAAAATACGGAAAGCTGTTGTTTAGTATCAAGAGAGAATACTGTGATAGTGCTGAGGGTATCAATGACGACGAGATAGATTCCACGGACTATTCTTGTCCACCATATAGGTGCGCGTTTTTTGAGTGAGAAGACGACCTCGACGCCTGGTTGGCCAAATACCGATATTTCTCCGGCATTTGTTGCTACAGCGAGCAGGCTTTGGACTGGATCAAAGGCAGTAGCAGAGACAGTTCCGTTGACGCCATAGGTACAGTGGGAAACGAGTTTGACATAATTGCTGGATATCGACTCCGAAAGGTTAGGCTTACCTAAAGTTTTTATTTTTGAGAACATACGAATTTAGTGACCACAATGAATCGATCAAGGGTTGTCAGTTAGTGTGCACTTTGGTGGTCTAGAAACCCTCTTTATTCAATATTAAGGTTGGGGTGGGGACAAGGAGATGTGAATGCGCATATGGTAATCATCGATATCCGCCAAACTCATAACGCGTCGCACTTAATGGGAGACTACATTGTTTAATAATCTCTAAATCTATACAATTAAGTACGCATCTAGCGGCAGCAAAAAGAATGATCATGGCGTGTATAGACTTTGTAGTTGCAGTACGCGTGAGTATTGGGGCAGAGGCCGGTTTTCCGTCTTTCTTGACTAACCCTTAACCCTTGGTCTTGAAGTTAAAAAGAACTGAGTGCCTGAAAATGCGCATTATCGACTAGCCTCAATCAGGGACTTTTTATTGAACGGCGCATATAAAGGCATTGCGGAAAGTGCCAAATACAATAAAAAGACCAAAAATTAAAAATACGTGCTGTTATTACTTACGCCAGTGCAGATTGTTTGCACCTTTTTTGTGAATATTTGACGGTTAACGATCAACTTGGGTGTGTAACTATTGCATTGTGATTAGATAAGGAAGAGGACTAAAAACTATCAATATGTCAAGCCGCGACTATGAGAGTCCGTTCAGAGTCAGGGCTAATTCGACAACAAGAAATCCCAGACGACAATCACTGAGGAAATGGTTCTCTAGCTTCAACATCAATCCTAATGAAAGACCGTTGCAGTACCGGGGAGCGACGCAGACGTCTGAATTGGTTATGATGACAGGGGCAGATTCTTCCACGAGCCTGAACATATGTAACAGTGACTGCGAGGAGATGTCAGATGTTGGCGGAGAGGCTCCATCAACTGAAGATGACTATGATATAACTGCGGCCGATGGTCATTTGGCTGCCGATAGCTGCAACGAGTGTACGAATACTACAACGACGATCAAAGAAAGTTCTAGCGCAGTGCGCAGCGATGGTTCGGCACCCGTATCTGTGCGCATGACTTTTCTGTACGGTCGAACGGGCGGGTTTCATGCGAGCCTAATGGACCCGATTGAGCGGCGTGGAGCAGGTGTGGTGCAGGTGGGACGCTATTTGGACCGCAACATTGATAGTACGAAGCCTGGAGTGTCGTACCTGAAGCCAATAGTGTTCCGTAACCAGGTAGTGAGCCGAATGCATGCGGAGATCTGGTACGAGGAGGGAACTTGGTACATACGGGATGTTGGTTCGTCATCGGGAACGTTTGTAAACGGACGACGACTGTGCGGTAGCCAGTTGACATCTACGCCGCTAGCACTCAAAGATTACGATGTTGTTCAGTTTGGACAGGATTTCCGCAATAGTACGGAAGAAATATACCAGAGCGTGCGGCTGCGTGTCGAGTTTAATGATATATGGAAGAAGAAGAATGCATACACACAATCAGAACATAACCGACTGCGGGCGATAATGGCGGCGGGTGTCGGTGTCGATGCCGATGCCGATGAGTCTGGTGAGCAGAGCAAAATACCAGACTGTACGGTTTGCCTGATGCCCATGAAGCCCGGACACCCACTCTTTTTCGCGCCGTGCGCCCACTCGTGGCATTACAGATGTGCGCGACCGCTCATTGTCCAGCACTACCCTGCATTCGTTTGTCCAATATGTCGCAGCTCGTATGACTTAGAAGCTGTTGATGACGATGAAGACGACGACGAGCTCTGACGCATGTACGCGCACGCACAGGCGCAAACGTATACTTGCATACACATCAGTACGCGTATATATACAGTAGCTATCTCAGACAATGTAGCGTTCAGTCGTAGTTGAGGACGCTAACGGATTCGCTAGATGTCGCAGCTGAGCCGCGCACGCTCAATAATAAAGCAGATATTTTCGCTCGTAGATTTTCGTCTGTGCTATCTCGAATAAAATCCTCGATTTCGTACGTCACGTCAGATCGTTTGACGACATCTTCCAATATAGCTACGATCTGTGGTAGATCTTGGTCTAAAAGCGAAGGATCACGTGTTATTTCATTTTCAATGATTTGATTAACGCGATCTTCTAATTTCGGACCCAAACTTGTTTTAAAATCTTCTAAAATTGATTTCCGCATATTATCAAAAAGTCCTTTCCGTTTGAATGCCTCTACTTCATCTTCTTCTGTCATGGTGGTGTTAGGTGGGATGAAAACAGCTAAAGTGGGTTTTCTTCTTTTTACTTAACACCTTACAATGTGTAGATTCCTCATATTTAAAGGCACAGAAGATATCTTATTGGCTGATCTACTTACTAGACCTGCTCATTCTATTATTAATCAATCATATGATTCACGCCTACGTATAGATATGCGTAGGCCGATCAATGGTGATGGATTCGGTGTAGGTTACTATACTCCAACCATAGATACAGAACCATGTATTTATACATCTATAACACCTGCATGGAACAATATTAATTTGTCCAGACTTGCCTCTAAAACTATGACGAAACTAGCTTTTGCCCATATTCGAGCCTCAACATCTGGTGCTCTCGCAGAAACAAATTGCCATCCATTCTCCTACCACTCACTAATGTTCATGCATAATGGTGCTATTGCTAACTTTCATAAAATACAAAAACGCCTTGCTATGTACATCAGTGACCCTTATTTCTCGCATATACAAGGCTCTACTGACTCTGAATGGGCTTTCGCCTTAGTTCTCGAGTGTCTACACCGTTTGGGCGTAGATCCTGCCGATCCTCAAGGTAACTTCCCGCCAAAAATACTCAAGGCCGCCATTCTCGACTCCATAGCACTTATCAGTCAATGGACTACTGAGATATCTGAAGAACCCAGTCTTTTGAACTTCGCCTTAACAGATGGATCTTCCATTGTCGCTTCTAGATACATCTCCTCCAAAACTGACGAAGCAGCCTCACTACATTTCTCGTCTGGCTCAAAATTCCTCGAGTATGCACCGGGAAAGTATCGCATGGAACGCCACGATCGCCGCCAGGACGTCATTCTCATCTCATCAGAGCCTCTCACATTCGAACGAAACGATTGGGTCACTATACCTACTAATACGCTCCTACTGATTCATGATCAAAACATCCTAATGTACCCTATTATCGATCAGTTCTACCAGGACGATCCTACGTTCGCTAGATCTTCAGAATACGCTGCAAGTCTCGGTCTTGTCGGCTCTGTCCCTATCGGCGGCTCAGTGAATCACGTCCCTCCGCTTGAACGCGAGCGCAGACTGCCTATTACTTCTTCATGATCCTAGCGATACTCTTACCACTCGAGTCCTCCTTTCCGCCTTGTGTGCTATCATATCTCCTTCCTCTTCAGCTATATCTTGTTTGCTTAATCTGACTACTCGGACTATGCTGTAGTGACCGTACGTGTTCTGTTTCACAACAGAACCCGGATTCACGCACACAACTCCTTCAACAACCTTCTCAAACGGCGGCATACTGCTCGGATTTATATATAGGTCGGGCTTGGTTTCCTCGAATTCACTCAGACCCATATAAGGCACGTCAATGATTCCACTATTTTCAGGGAACACCGGATAGAAACATCTTTGCTGAAATACTTCATGCGCTATTGACGACACAACGTCGTTATTTTGTTGTTTTAGTCGTGTGCTGTCTATATCGCTGAAAACATCAATATTGTTGACAGCTACCACCACTCCATCCAGCGAAATAATGCACGGATTCGTTAGAGTTTTGACATTTCCCTTGAGTTGCAGCACCTTTCTGTCAAACCGGTCCTGTGGATACGAAATGTGAACATTGACAGCATCCCTGGCATGTGGTACTAGGAATACAGGCGTATGCTTAGGTAAATCATTCAGTATCGTTGAAATCTTATCGATGAACAATGATTCCAATGGAGGATTAGTGTTATCTGCGGAATAAGGAAACTCGCCTTTCTTTATCAAAGGATGTGAGTCGTCAATGAAAGGCCCAAATAGTATAACAGCACTAGTCATAGCTTGCATACTGCGCTGTACAATGTGCTGCAACGGCTTGAAATCAAGATCTGTATCTGCAGTATATGGTCCAGACGCAACTACGAGAGACAACGGAGCAGTGTAGTTAGAAAATCGCAGTAGATCTTGACGCGGACTTGCAGGATGTAAAAGAGAGGGAAATGGTAGTCTTGAGCTCGCCTTGAAGAGCTTACCGCCGGAATTGCGGCCTTTTAGAGCTACTATTTGGCCCGGAAATAGCAGTTCTTCCGGTAGCGCGCTAACATCTAAGCGTACCCGTTCTCCACCACCAATATGCGCACACGGCTCTAGTGCTAGAGTGCCTTTCTGCAGTTGTCCGTCTTCGTCAGAGACGATACGCCCGACAACAGTGATGTCCGAATGGCTCAAACTCACTGGATTTCCAAAATCTTCCATCGGCAACTTGTAATATTCTGAGACAATTTTCATAAAAGTTTCAATTCTATCGTCTAAGTAGTCGCTGATTTCTGTCATCTTCATATACATGGTTCGATAGTGGTACTTTTGCAGCTCCACGCTGTATTCAATAATTGGTGGATCGTCTGGGTGTTCGACGTTCGGTTCTGGAAATTTGACATCGTCTAAAGGTGTGAGCACGTTTTCGATCGTCTCAATAGGTTCCGGAAGTGAGCTGGCGGTTTCAGTCGCTTTGATCGGTGTAGACGTCAGGACCGAGTCGTCCTGGACCCCGCGACGCTTCACGGGAGTGTCTATCACATCTGATTTAGATCGTTTTGGTGTCATAAGCTCTTCGAACCCAGATATTCGCGCCTTTCGTGCAGATTTAGTATGTTTAGGTTTTTCAGCAGATTCCAGCTGGAGTAGCAAATGATTCTTAAAGTCATGCAGCGCTGAAAAATTAAGCGTGTTCTGATCCTGCTGGATACTGAATGCCTCCCATTTGAATGCCAACTCTTCTGGCGACATGTAAAACTGATTCATTAGCTTTTCACATTCTATCAAAACATCAGACCGCGTCGACGCGTCAATATATCGGTTTAGCCGCGTAGCTAACTCATCTGCTGTCATACTGTCAACGCGTAAAAAGAGTGAACACGCGCTTTCGCATTAGGTGGTACAGATAGTTACACAAACCCTAAATTGTGTTGCCATAACTTGGTAGGGTTAGGGTATAACAAATGCTCTACATTATTGACACACCAACTGCGAGCTCTGTCTCTTGCAAATAAAAAAGGAAAAAGAAACATGCATTGGCTTGCGCAAGATTTTGAGGCTCTTCGAGCAAGGCTGTTAGAAGACCCGCATGATGCTTCAGTGTTGGAGTATATGGACGACTTCCTTAATCTGACGACGAAGAAGCCTAAGTCAACAGAAAGTAGATCTCGACTAGATTCCAAAACAATCACAATAAATGGTGAGCAGCTTACTCTCAATGATGAGTTTGTCATACAGACTCTGGGAGTAGCTTCTGCACTTGATATTGATGAACTCGTGGCTGCTGAGCTACTTTTTCAAGGTATCGATGCCGCCTCAGTTTTTGATCGCTCACCTGTATATTCGGCAGTGTTTGTATATTATAAACGTCTTTCTTACCTCATCGAATGTTTACGCCTCATATTCTTTGGTGCTAACCTAGACTTTATAGAGGCTCTACTTGATGCGTCTGAAACCGGTTCAGGCGCTAAGCCTTATTTCTCTCGCCTCATAGATGCTCTATCTAGCACTCATCAGGACCTCAGCCGCCTAGACACAAAATTTCATGAAGCATATCTTTCCGGTCAAAGCAATGATCCTGACTATATTGATATGCTTAATGCACAACAGCGACAGACAGTTCAGTTATTTGACGCCTTATCAGTGACTTTTTACGCACTGACTACCCTCTCAACCCCATCCTCTTCTGACATTACCAACCTTGTTAACTTTGCCCTACAATTTAAAGACTATTCCTCATGGACTCTTCAGCTTTTACCGCCAATTTCCGGTGCTTTCTGGAGGTTTTGCAATATACCGATCCCTTCTGACTCTCCTATTTCTTTCTACCCGAAGCTAAAGACCTTACTAGCGTCTAATGAACATTGGCCCTCTGCTATTTTGCTCTTATGGCTTGTTCATCTAAGTACTTATTGTCGTATGCAGCCTGAACCTGTCTCCTTGGACTATCACAACGACATAGCGGATCCTGCTATTGTTGCTGTTAAGCAAGGCGCATTTGAACTCCTTATGCTCGCAGCGCGCGACTCTAATCCGCAAAAGTTGGATGTCGGGCTATATGATTTTGTTTCACATTTCAGCTCCTCTCTCACATCTCCACCCTCAATTCTTCCTTCTAATATTCTATTTACACCTCTATTTGATGTTTTAGAGAATTTCATCGTCGCGATCATCAGAGATCTCGCAGATATTCTCAGAGAGATAAAGATAATGGAGGAAGATAACGATATAGAAGTCTTAGAACACTCATTTTCGGAGATAATCGATGATTCTGAATCTACTCCATTCTACTTGGAACAGTTCTATATACTTATATCCGCACTGTACCGTTCTCGTCCTGATTCATCATCACACTACTGGAATGACACTGACTCTGATCTTTATGGATTTTTGGTCTGGGCCTCTGAGTGTCACACCTCAATAATAAGCGCAGCATATTTTGACATGATATCCTCCCTTTGCACCGGACCTGATTCAGCTAGAGCTGCATATCAGTTCTTTCTCCCTAATCCAGATAACGAAACGACTGTTTTTGCGCGCACTAGAAAAACTTTCCGTATGTCATGGCATGATATATTTAATGCAGTTTCGGTTTATAATATTTCAAAAGGTACCAAGTCTAAGACGGCTGATTCTTTAACCGTTTCAGAGCCAAAAGTGTCTGTTGAAGTCAACCCAGACTCAATTTTGGAACTGATGAGTTTCTTGCGATTCATATACGAAACCGCTAGATTTTCAAATGATGCTCGAGAATACTTTTTCAAAGAACCTGATTTTGCTTTGCTAAAGACCCTGTCTGGCCTATTAAAAGGTGATTTTCCCGTTAACGGTTCTGTGTTTTTAGTATTATCAGCGGTTTATAACCCTAATTCTGATAAGCACTCTTCAGACATATGGGATATTATCAAATCAATGGCAAATCCAAAACCGGAAGCTAATGATGCTGTTTCCTCTACGAAACAGGAACAGTCTGCGTCTTCGATTAATGCTTCTTTCAGTTCCTATTTCTACTCTCCTTCAGATGTTAAGGGGTTTATATATATGCTACATGTGCTGTTGAATCCTGAAGAGGATAAGTTCCCGCATATTCGGACTGGCCTTCCTTGTTCATCGACATACTGGCCAACTGGAGTAAGAGCCATTGTGGAAACTGTGCTTTCTATATTTTTCGAAACTACCTCTGACGCTTTCTCAGCAGATGAACGTATCAGACTTCAAGGGCTATGTCTGTCGTTTATTTCCGATTGCCTTTCCCGATTTGATTCCGATTACCCACTATTTTTGCGAAACTCCGGGGTAGACCTCGATAAAGCTACATTTTCTAAGAGCTTCTCAGAATTTCTCCACTACCATCCTGTCACCTGGGTATTCGATTTGCTATTTGACGAAAAGATAAACGGCTTGTTTTTTGCCCTTTCTTCCGCTGCGGTGGAACTGGTTGAAGAGCTTGAGCCTGATCACCCGCTTTGCAGTGCTGTGTCCAGCACTTTTATCATTATTGATAAAATTCTCGGAATGCAACACGTCTATTTTGATTTAATTTATCCTTCTCTTAGCGCTAACTCTACTGCACTTGTTTCGCCGTATGTGCTAGTCTTCCGAGGATTTGAAGAGGTGATTTTAGCTAATATCTCTTTTGTTACGGAGCTGGCTATATATTCCTGTTCCACTCATTCATCCATAGGAAAGCCGGCGTTGATGATCTTAAAAAAACTGGCTAATTCCACCTTGTTTTCTTCGTTTCCAAAGGGACAGTCTGGAGGGGCAGAAGATAGGTTTCTTTGTGCATTTTCAACTGCTGATGAATCTCGAAGGATTAAGCTTGATTTTATTTATCAGCTGCAATCTTTATTATCTGATGAACTACAACCTGAAGCCTATAAAGCTGGTTTTGAAAGGGTGATGGAAAATTTACAATTTGTTAATGATTCCATCAATCCTGACGATACCTATCCATCGGTTGGTTATTTCATTTTAGGCTATAATATTGATTCCTTGGGTGCCGTATCAATAAATGGTGATACCCGAGGAAATATTGCGTCAGACTCCTCTTTATTCGATTTGCTGGTTGCTATTATACAGGGAGGACTTGGTGATTTAGTTCCTGGTTTTAATTCTGGAGTAAACTTTGCTGCTGATGCTTGTACTCTACTCGCAGTTAGCTTTGAAATCATTTTAAAATTGTGCCGGTCTGAACTTACTGCCAATATAACTCTTGAGTACCTTCGACAGAAAGACTTTTTCCTATCAATCTTAGATGGTCAGAAATTCCTCACCAATCGAACATTATGGGACGGTACTAAATTCGATGACTCTGACGAGTTTTTCCTGTCTGATGGTTCCAAAGCGCTTGAAGGCTTTTTGAGCTACCGAGCTAGCGCATTGGAATGCCTTGCACGTGAGTTGTACGACTGTGTCGATAATGAGAAAACCAGTACTGTTACTAAATATATGACTGCTCTATTATCATCAGGAAATAATTCAAAAGGGCTGTCGGATGAGTATGCTACTCTTCTTTTCTTTTTGGATATTTGGGATTTGAGAATAACAGTGCCTAACTTGACCGACATTCAGTTAGACTCCCCTTGGAATAAACTGAACATACAATCATGTGTGAGACAGAAAAAAGATGGAAGGTATGAATTAGACCTTGACCTGGTTTCTAAGCTCATTTATTTGAAGAAGGTCGAAGTTTCTAAGCCTAATGTTTCTGAACCTTCCGCTGGCGAAGATTTTTTTTTGAGTTTTATGACTGTGGCTAAAAGAAGAGATGGAGCAGCATTTTATCAAAAGAAGGCAATGAATGCGTGGGGTCTGTTGGCATCTACAATTGCATCCATAAAGAAATCTGAACATTTCCCTGCGCTATTGGGTATATTGTATGCTCTTGTGCCGAAACTGCAAGATGCTTTTGTTGCATCAGAAATAATGGGTTCGATCATGGCTTCAGTTACTAGCGATGTTGTTGTGGCCTGTACGCTGAATCAAGACAAAACTCCGGGAAATAACATCTCCAAAGAGCAGGCTGCCTCGGCTTTTTCTGTGGCCATAGTTGCTTTAGGTAGCCCATCTACCAATCAGCTTAATCGTGCTTCTTTATATGTCATTTGCTACTGTTATCTGCGATCTGCGACAACTGAAGATACATCATCTCAAGATCTTACCTACCAAGCTCTCAGATCTATTTCTGACCGTATTTTGAATATCATTGGATTTGATGGGGTAACTGGAGAAGATGAGTGCCGAGATCTTGCTCTTTCATTGCTTTTAGGAATTAGCACTCTTTCCGCAGATTTGGGCAGCGACAGGATACTGAAAGCGTTAATAAGGCAGAACATTCTGTTCCAACTTGTTGACTCAATTTTGCGGTATGAGCAGAGCTTTTTAACCATTAGCAAGAAATCTATTTCGGATACCTCAAAATTCAATCTCGTTCCGGGATACATTGGATACCAATCTCTTTTGTCATTACTAACCACACTAGCTTCGAGCAAGATTGGAGCCTCGCATATTATTGAATGTGGATTGCTTGGTGTGTTCAAGAGATGCAAGTTTATTATATTTTCAGACTCCATGTCTGAATTTCAAATACAGCTGGTTTTACCTGTGTTGAGATTGATTATTGCTTGTATGATGAATGTGTCTTCACGTCTGCGAATGCTGACTAAGCTGCATGATTTCTTGGGTAGCCGTTTCCTTGGTATTGTACCGCTGTTTGCTTCACAGGCAAGTGAGCGAAATCTGCCTTTAGCTGTGCGACCTAAACATTCGGAGAATTACGACTCTATGATAAAACTATTGACTACTCTGATATCTATTTCAGAGTTCAAGAATTATTATGCTCCAGAATAATGTAAATGATACGATTACTTTATGATCTATATGAATATTTTTCCTTACATAAATAAAAGACATATTTTATAGCTCATTGGTGAGTTTCCTTGAAGCTTTTAGTGCAAGCAGTTTCTCAATAGCTTGGTCTAGAGGAATTGCTTCAGTTTTGTTCTGCTGTTTAGGATCATCACGATTTCGGATGTTAACTGAGCGAGCTTCTAATTCTTCTTGACCGACAATGAAAATGAAGTTGTATTGTTGCAGTTGACCTTGTCTGACCTTTTTCATCAATGTATTAGCACTCAAATCAGCATCAGAGTACAATCCAGCATCATGTAGCTTATAAGCAACTTCAGAAGCATAATCGAAAAACTTGGGGCCAACAGGAACGACGAGAACTTGTCTCGGGCTAAGCCAGAATGGCCATTTACCACCGAAATGTTCAATAAGAATAGCAGTCATTCGCTCAACACTTCCAAGAATAGCCCTGTGAATCATAACAGGACGAGCGTAGTTTGAATCAGATCCTTCAGAAGAATCTGCATGATATTGGAGATCGAATCGCTCAGGTAATTGGAAATCAAGTTGGATAGTTGCGCATTGGAAAGAGCGGCCAAGAGCATCTTGTATAGTAATATCGATCTTAGGTCCATAGAATGCGCCATCTTGAGGGTTAATTTCCCATTCAGTAGTCCAGGAATTCAAGGCTTGAGTAAGTTTTTGCTCAGCTCGATTCCAAGTTTCCAGTTCTCCGATGTAGTTCTCAGGACGAGTAGAGAGGGCAAGCTTAAACGGGAATCCGAAGTAGCCATATATACTTTTCAAGAAATCAAATATACCGGAAATTTCAGACTCGATTTGATCGAATCGACAAAATATATGGGCATCATCCTGCTGGAAACGGCGAACACGAGTAAGACCAGATAACGCGCCGGAAGCCTCATTACGGTGAAGAACGCCAAAATCAGCGACACGCCAAGGCAATTCGCGGTAAGATCGTTCTCTGTTTTTAAAGATTAAACAATGACCCGGGCAGTTCATGGGCTTCAAGCCGAACTTTTCTTTTTCAACGTCTAAAGTGAACATATCTTCACGGTATTTTTGCCAATGACCAGAAGTCTCCCAGAGCTTGGAATTATACATATTAGGTGAGATGACTTCTTGGTAACCGCGTTTGTGGTACTCTGACTTCATAAGATCGACCAGAGTGTTGTAAATACGGGCACCGTGGGGAAGCCAAAACGCTGATCCTGGCGACAATTCGGAGAAGAAGAAGAGTTCTTGATCTTTTCCAATCTTTCTGTGGTCTCTCTTAGCAGCTTCCTCAACAAACTTGAGATATTCGTCCATTCGTTGTTTGGACGGGAACGATATGCCGTAGACGCGCTGCAAAGAGTCGTTCTTCTGGTCACCTAAGAAATAGGAAGCTGAATTTTTAGTGACTTTAAAGGCTTTAATCTTTCCAGTGTGAGGTATGTGCGGACCACGGCAGAGATCGATGAGAGTGCCACATCTATATACTGTTGTAGAAGTTCCGTCGGGGATTTTCGAGGCGATAATCTGCTGTTTGTACTTATTGTGCTTGAACATTTTGAGCAGGTTTTCCTTGGAAACTTCCAGGCGGTCGAACTTTTGTTTTTCCTTGATGACTGAAGTGGCGATCTTCTCAAGGGGTTTATAATCCTGGTTGGAAGAGATAGTCTCGTTGGTGCCGAACTCATAGTAGAAGCCGTCAGTGAGGGGAGGGCCAATGCAGAGGTGGCAGCCGAGATATTTCTCGCAAGCTTCGCCGAGCACATGGGCAGATGAATGCCAAAATACTTTTGTGCCTTCCTCAGTGTCGAAATCAAGGAGCTCGAGCGAGCAATCAGACTCGAGTGGACGGCCGGTATCCCAGAGGTCGCCATTGACTTTGGCAATAACCAGTGACTCCGCGAGACTTTTGCTAATATTTACTGCAATCTGCATAGGTGTAGTCTCGTAAGAGGTACCTTCTACAATTTTGCCATCCTTCAGAGTGATTTGGATGGGTTTACGAGGCTGCGTAGCGATAAAGTCGTCATACTCTTTCTTTAGCGCTTCGAACATATCAATGCGGTACTGAATGTACTCAGGGAGCGGTTCGAGTTCGTTATTTTTGTTACGTTTCAGAGATAATCCGGCCATATCGGTGGCAACAGAATTTACAGCGTCTGAAGTTCTTTCAGCGACCATATCGAAGCAAATGTAGTGGTAGCAGGAAGGAAAGGGGTGAGAGACAGTCAGAGCATGAGAAGTGTATGTGGGATAAGAAAAAAAGATTTAATGTCACGTGATCAAAAATTCATGACGACCAATTTAACTAGACGCCCTCCCGAGGGCAGATTCAACGAGTAAGTGCACGATAACAAAGATTATGGCTCCGAAAACACCAGAAAAGGAGCGCATAGCGCGTGGAAAATCAGTGCAACTTAAAGCAGAAGAGGCTCAGTTGCGTCTACTGACGACTGACAAACGTCCATTTAATATGATCAGACTGTTACACTTAGCAGACTGCATCACCATTCTTAATGGCACATGCGGGTTTCTGAGTATTGTCAATTGTATGAAATACTGTCTAGGCGATTCAAAAGACTTTCATTATTTGTATATAGCTATGACTTTATGTCCTATTGGTTTGTTTTTTGACTTTATGGACGGCCGTGTCGCCAGATGGCGTAATAAGTCGTCCGTCATGGGCCAAGAGCTCGACTCGCTTGCGGATCTAATCTCATTTGGCGTAGCTCCCGCATCTTGTGCCTTCTCTTACGGTTTTCGCTCAGATTTTGACCTGCTTATACTTATATACTTTGTCATGTGCGGTCTCACTCGCCTCGCTCGCTTTAACGTCTCGACTGCACATATCCCTAAAGACAAATTCGGAAAAAGTAGGTACTTCGAAGGAACACCAATTCCCACGACTATGTCTCTGCTCCTGCTTATCTCATATTGGATGTACACCGGCCGGACGTTTGATGCCATCCCTGGTGGCGTTTGGTTTGCCGGTACCCCATTCGAAGTTCATCCGGCAGTCTCCCTCTTCTTCGTCAGTGGTTGCGCTATGATATCGCGCCGTTTACGCGTGCCCAAGCCTTAGCGGTGCTGCCCTGCTTCTAATGATAGGGGTCTATATTTTTTTATTGATTAATTACGTACCGTAGCAGTAGCGCTTACTATGCATAGTTATATGTTTGATGTCTATACTTGTATATATATAGATCGACAGAAATTCACAGATGGCATTAAAACATTTCACTTAAAGCAAACAAACTAAAATAAATAGCAATAAAAAACCCCAAACAGCTTATCTATGCTCGTTCACTTCAATTCACTTACTAAGATTAATCAGGATTAGTAACCCTCAGAATCTTGCGTGAATAGTCCTTGTCGTCAGCCAGACTCATTGTAGAGAAACGGTTGCTCTCCAGCATCATCGGATTTAATCGCTGATCAACCGTTAAAACCGGAGGTTTGAATGTGTTATTCTTTTCATCGAACGGGTTCGACAGCTGGCCAGGCGAATGATGAGAAAATCCTCCTGTCTGCTCGTAATCTTGGTCGTCGTGACTGTTGCGTCTCTTCCTGATGAAGAATACAGCAAGACCAGCAACGGCGCCTATACCAGCAAGGACGCCCACTACAATGCCTCCGATCGTACCTCCGCTAATAGATGAGCCATCGGACTTCGATGATTCCGAAGTAGCCGAGGCTGCCGGGGCCGATGAAGACGAAGAAGAAGAAGAAGACGAGCTGGACGATGAAGATGAAGAGGATACGGATGTAGTAGAAGTATCAGCAGAAGTGGAACTGGAAGATAAGCTAGTAGCAGTAGAGGTGGATGAAAGCACATTCGCCGGCAATACGCTATTGGCAGCGGCAGTAGGAGAGCTGGCAGTTTGGTCCATATTATATACGGCAAAGGCTTTGCTGCTCAGACCACATGTATCTTCGGTCCAGCCCGGGCAGCCTCCGCAGTTACTCGAAGAAGTGCTCAGACCAGAGGAAGGAGCGCTGTTACTGCAGTAGCATTCAGAGTTAGAAAGAGCGGCGTATGTGTAACCAGAGCTGGAGCATAAATCACCGCAAAATCCTAGAGAATTCCAAGTGTTGGTGCCCTTCAATTCCCATGATGTGAGCGATGTGTAGCAGCCGGTATAGGCGCCGGTATCCGCTAACACTGATGGTATCAGAGACAGCGATAGTAGTAAGGTATTTTTCATTGTGCTTAAAGAAACTGGATGAGAAAAGTACTTGTGGCAATCAGACAAATACCAGAAATATAATAAAAGAAAGAGTATGTCAACAGACTAGCAGAATACACAGCTAATGAGAGCTGATTTTAGGAAAAGAAGTATGAATCACAATAGGCAGTAGACAGGGTCCTAACCGCGACTTTAGTTACGTAAGAAGGGAAACCTGCGGGAGTTTTGCCTGTAAAGAATGTCTCTCTAGCCCTTTAATAGAAGTAGGAAAAGAGAAGCGATTTGAACAACGAGAAGCAAGCCCTTATAGACAGATTTATTTAGGCCGCGGGTACGTAGGGGTCAGGTAAAATCAAATCTGGTGGTGCGAAAGAAGGCTGGGTGTGTTGTTTGTCGCGAAATCACGCAAGGGATAACACACACAAAAAGGTATAAAGGAATGTAAATAAAGGTATTCTTCGGTAGCTAAGAATCAGCGAACGTAAACAGTTCCTTCGAAAAGAATGTAAATTTTGAATAAAAGGATGAAAAGAAAGAAGAAAAAAGGTGTCAAGCGCGACAAGAAACCGTAGTTTTGTAGGTGGTAAAAGTGAGAAAACTACCGCTGGGAAAAGGAGAATGAATAAGGCCCTTGAAGGGGGTTTGTTTAAGCTTAAACATAACGCTGCATTTTAGCGAATTCAGCAAAAGAGAGGTAATATATTAAAGTTAAAGTTTTTCTATGTGGAATAAAGAGCGGGAAACTCAAAGAAAATCGTTCCAGACGCGGTCCATGAAGTATGGAAGGGAGATTAAATGGAAAGTACTGATTGGACCGATCGATCAATATCTTGTGACTTGACAGATTGTCCGGGAATAAGTGAATCGCGCTTAGTATCGATAAAAGTGAGTAATGCAGTAAGATATAATAATAGTACAAAGATTAAACAAAGTGCAAAAGCGCGTAGAGAAAATGCAGCATGCGAAATGTTCACAATGGTTAAAAGAAAATCCCTGTGAGCTCGCTAAGCTGACGATTGCAGCTACGTACCCCTTTTTTCTTTTTTGCGAAATTTAAGCGATCATAGGCAAGCGCTCGTTCGCATAAAGGAAAAGCCCTAATTAGCGTGTCATTAAACAAGAAACGGTTTTTGTCAAAATCCAATAAAGTTTTAGAGTTCGCATTCCAATACTCAAAGGGATAAATGCCAAACCGTGCACCATGCGTATTAGAGAATTAAAGCCGGGTAGCAGTGTAGTGTTGCAACGATGAGAGAAGCCTGTTAAAAACTCTAACAAGAATATGCATTAATTGAACGGCATTAATGAATTAAGTTGCAGTCGCCATGAAAGGAGCTGTAAGAGAGTCGGTCTTAGGAGGAGTATCACGAGATTGAGTTTCTAACGGGAGAGCCAATCAAAGAGGTGGATATAAGTGCGAAAAGCTCGCGAAGAAATCAGCAGCCGGTGCCAGCCGGGTATCACGTAAAATAGATTAGCTGGATGAAGGAAGGCAAAGGGAAAAGAGAGTGGCGAAAAAAATTCACAATTGGTCTTTTCCAGGAGTTTTGAACCTCTTTGACGGGGTATCAAAGGTGTTGCCGGTCCAGGTTCCTTGAGCTGGCGAAGGCGTGCACATGTTAACAAACTCTGAGATATTGAAATGACTGGGCGTACTAGGCACTTTCAGCGATGACACTGAGCCCGACAAAGAAGACATAGGGTCACTAGTATTGCTGCTGAATTTCAGTCGCCTCGATATGGAGTCGGGCGTGTGTGTAACGTCAAATCTTGATTTCGATGCAGGCGATGGTGACGTAGCAAGGTACAGCAGCAAATCGGCACCCTCCTCCTCCTGATTGGATTTTCGTGGCGTGTGCGGAGTCTGTGGTTCGTGGTGGAGCGTCGGTTCCATAATCATGGAATTATCGCCCCAGTCGATTCTTCTAAGCGGAGATGAGAGATTGGCCCTATCGATCAGTTCGGGTATTGCAAAAGTCGGTTCTGGAACTTCGGAGAGAGTTCGCATTCTTTTGCGAGCGTTGTTCCTGGTAGATCTAGGAAACACGGCCTGTCCTTCCTTTAGGGACTGTTTGCTTGATTCTGCGTATATCTTCGGTTCGATAGACTCCAGAGAAAGGTCTTCCCATCCTCGTTTTGTTTTGAAAGATGCTAGAGCTAAACGTGTCTTTAATTGTCTCGTTATTCTCGATATTTCGGCCCTTCGAAGGACCTTCTCTGCCAGCTTGGTATCTGCATCGCTATACAGGACTCCGCTCATTATGGAGGATGTGTGGTCAGAAGAAAGGAAAAAAAGCCCGGGCGAAACTTTATGAATATATATTTCACTAGTCGGACTCGGCTTCGTATTGTTCCACACCCGCAAGTAAATTAGCCTCTAATAAGCAACAACAGACACTAAAAATGTAACTCTTTTAGCATTAAAAGGCATAAAAAAAAAGGAGAGGTTTGAAGAGGCAATAGCGTTCGGCCTCCTTTGGCTCTATAAATGAGAAAAGCATAAACTAAAGCCAAATTCGCATTGACCAATAATAGCGCTTATTCTCGTTACCTTTCGAACGCGTATCCCACGAATAACATCTTAATTTACCTATTTAGTCTATCTTCCCACTGATTATAGAAACCATCCCTTCGTAAGACTGACGTAACTACTCAAATTCTTTGTAGTTTTTAGTACACCTTCTAACGTTGTCCTGTGAACACAGACGAAGCGCGAAATACCGCTATGCACGCAGAGCGTACACCTAACCTAACCACCGCGCGACATCTTGTCAGGGCCCAAAACTGATCGCCTCCGCATGGTGGCAATGTTGGCTCGCATTAAGCGAAACTACGCCAAAATAAGGAATTGATAAATTGTGACACTTGCAGGCCCTTTAACACTATACCATCTATGACCAGTAGGCCAGCCCAACAAGGTCGATCCCTGGTTTCGTTATCTGGCTGAATTCGCAGTCGCAATCTCATTCTCCAGGGACCACGTCATGGTGCAAGTACCACTTAAGAAATCCATATACTTTAGCGTTATTCCGTTTGCATTTAATACGTATTGACTAAACATCACGAATTGATTATCTCGGATAGCTCGTTATTGACTTCATCAGTTGGTTATTCGTGCCTTTATATTACCACATAAGGTAATTCCTCCCAACAGCACTGAATCATTCTTGACCTTCCAATAGCGCAGGTCCGTTTCTACCCCGGAGAATCCTACCTGCACGGCTTGGGCGCGAGTGGAGTACCCCCCACTCTAACTTCTATTGAAATACTCTCGTCAAATTTCTCTCAACTTCTGATCGCACCTTCGTAAGCATCGTTTACTATTGCCACATTATCAGGGTTAATATGCTGCGTCTACGATTGTCTCTGACTCGCAATTTCTCGCGATCTATGGTCACTATATGTGAAGTAGGCCCGCGTGATGGCCTCCAGAATGAAAAGACGTTAGTTGCGACCAGCACGAAAGTGGAACTCATAGAACGTCTTGCTAAGTCTGGTTTAACAACTATAGAATCAACTGCCTTTGTGTCCCCTAAATGGGTGCCGCAAATGGCCGACGCCACTGATGTACTAAAGGGGATAGCTGAATCGCCGAACCTCGATCTCTCAAAGCTGTCGTTCCCTGTACTCACCCCCAACTTGAAGGGCTTTGAGCGAGCTCTCGAGGCTAAGAGCAACCATATCGCTATTTTTGCCGCTAGCTCAGAAGGATTTAGCAAGAAAAATATTAATTGCACTATAGAGGAAAGTCTGGAACGGTTTAAACCTGTTTGCGATGCCGCTAAGAGGAACAACGTAAAGGTCCGCGGCTATTTGTCGACCGTTATCGCGTGCCCTTATGACGGGCCCACTGATCCTAACCAAGTCGCTAAAATTACCGAAAAGCTTCTTGAAATGGGATGTTACGAAGTGTCTCTCGGTGACACAATTGGCGTTGGAACTCCTTCAACAATCGATAAGATGATCCGCACTGTCACCGCCTCAGTTCCTGCGTCTAAACTTGCTATGCATGCTCACGATACTTACGGTCAAGGTGTAGCCAACTGTACTGTTGCTCTTGATCGTGGGATCACAACATTCGACGCATCAGTAGCTGGATTGGGCGGATGTCCTTATGCCAAAGGCGCAACAGGTAACGTTGCCACTGAAGACGTTGTATATATGCTCCAGGGTTTTGGCCTCGCAAAGGATATAGATATTGTTGAACTAGCCAAAACTGGTAAATGGATCTCTGATATTCTCGGAAGGACAGGTGCTAGAGCAGGAAATGCTATCTGTGCAAAACTCTCCTAAAACTACACGAACCTATGAAGCTCTTCGCTCAATTGATGCAAACTTAGTCGTAAACAAATCATTCGTATAGATCTTAATTGTATAATTTTTTTTCTCTCGCATTTTATATGGCTATTTAAGGCTTCTTTTCTTCGTGTTGTGCAGATTCGAATTCTGCTGTGTGTGAGTAACCGTTAGCTGCAGCAAGTGATCGCCGCTTCTCTTCATGCTCCTTTTGTACTTTTCTAAAATTCTCCAATAGATCACTCCACGGTATCGTGTTATCACCTGTGCCAATTAGTCCGCCAGAGGCTAGCTGTTTACTTTCTGCAGCGTTTGCGGACGTGCGGAAGTTTGCGAGTACCGCCACCGAATTCAGCCTGTTGCGTAACGTAGCAAATGCTGATGATTGCGGTAAAAGCATAAGAAGTCCGTATAAGCACTTGTATAAGTATGGATTGTTTTCAGGCTCAAGAAGCTGCAGTCGCAGTCGACTGAATATAGGGGACTCAAGCATTTGCACTAGCTTGTCTACCTGAATGAGCAAGCTAACTGTAACTTCAAGGTCAACAAAACTAAGCAGCAGCTCGTATGCCGGCTGGTACGCTTGAGCTAGCAAGCATAGCGTCAAAGCAGCGACGGCATTGTGGGACCAAGAACGAAATAGCGTCACAAATAATCTCACAGCTTGCTCATTTGCTGTGCCGCTGCCAACAGTTCTCAGCTTGACTCGTAGGTCGTGAAATTCCGGCAGTGTGGCTAAATATATGTTAAGATTCTGAATCATTACATATGCAAAGCTCAAGTCCTCGGTTGTCTCGAGCAAGGAAGCCATAGATTTCAAGACTCTCTCTGGGTCGAGGTTCACGCATAGTTGTCTAATGATCAGGCTGCCGCGGTTTTCAACAAGCTTTCGATCTAATGAGAACAAAGAAATAATATGCTTTAGGAACTCAATAAAATGCTCGTCTGTGGAAGTGCGGGAGACTTCTGCAAGTAAAATCAAGTCACGTGTGACAACATGGTCACTAGGATCCGAGAGTGTCTTTAGAAGAGCAGGAATAGTTGTCTCGTTAGAGGTTATCAAACTCTGAGGCGACGCTTTGTGTAACTCAATGAGCCAGTCTAAGGCCGCAATTCTTGTTGCTTCTTTCTCATTAAGGAATGTCAATGTGAGGGAGTTTACAACAGCCGGAAAGTCGAGAATGTCCAACAGCTTTTTGGATGTTTGTGACGTGCCAGTACACAGATCAAGTAAGTTCACATTGACTTGCTTGGCTGTATTGCGGAGCAGTTCTATGTCTGATGAAATAGTGGGCAAGAGCAAAGAGAGAAACCTGGGGACGCAATGTATGATTTCTTCAGGGACCATAGTAAAGAATGAGTTTAGCCAGTGAAGCACAGTAAGTTGGATGTCTTCCACCGAAGAGTCCAGGTTGGATATAAGAATATCTATAATTCTAGAATAATCGATCTGTATGTCCTGACCGACGACAATGACACCATCCTTAAGCTTATTTCCTTCTCCATTAGCGAACACCGTGTTTAAATCATCTTCGTCATCATTTACAATGGCTATTTCTGAAGTTGGAGGGCCGAAGGGGTCTTCTTCGTCGGCAAACTCGACGCGAGCAAGGTCTTGGTCATTAAGCGATCTTTTGACGCGAGATATTCGCTCTATTTCATTCAAAAACTCTTCAATAGCAAACTGAGTAGCATTTCGCACATCTGAATTGGGATCAGACAGAAAATTGAGTAATCCTCCAAGAAATTCCGGGAGGTATGATATGAGTTCAAGCTCGGGGATCGAGTCGAGCAGAGTGATCCAAGAAACTAAGAACATTCTGGTGAACGGATTGATAACGTACATGCGCTCTGTGAGTAAAGGCATAAACCTTTTCAAGGAGAATGCAGTTGGGTATTTTGTTTCATGCAGCGGAAGCTCGACAGGTTTGGATAGGTCATCTGTAGACGGCTGTTGTAGCGGAGATGGAGGCCTGTGCATCACAGAGACATATGTTGCTGCCTTTTCGGCTGCGATATCCTTGATCAGACGGTCCAGTAAGTCTGCACCATTCTTTACACTAGCATCAGTATCGGCAGTAAGTCTGCATAGAGCATCAAATATCTCGTTAAAATAGACGAGGATTTCACCTTTAGCGACTTTGGCAATGTTGTACATGCTCTCGCAAGCATAATAGCGCACACGAGACTCCTGATCGCCGAAACAGGCCAGAACCGGCTGGACGATGTCATCTAAGTATGGCGATACCTCGTTCTGTCCAAGCGCAATAGCTGCAGCGGCGAGACCGATTAGACCGCCATTACGAGCGTTAGGGAGATGTACAGCGTAGGCGAAATCGCGACACAATTCGTCAATGATCGCAGATATCTTATCGAAGTTCTTATTAGCAACGCAACTACGTATCTGTGCTTCAAGTTCTAATGCAGCAGCCTTACGCCGTTCATATATGCGGTCATTGAGGCCCCGCTGAATGTCTTTGTCCATTGTTCAGGCTAGTTGACGGAGTTCTCCGTAGTATGGTTAATGTATGGGGGGTCTAGTGCAGTGGAGATAAAGTGTACTGCAGTTATTAAGACCGTGTATAGACGCTGATATCTTCAGCACACTTAAAGCCTGTATTCTCTATGTAATTCAGCAGGAATACGGGTAATTGTCCTAAGTAGAGTCAGTAAATGAAACGTAATGCTGCTGGTGGTGATATGGTGTAAATCACGTGATTGACCTTTAGTTTTCTACCCACCGGCAGCTTACTGGGCGCAACCACTAAGGCAAAAAGAAGAGAACAATACACATGTCGCGCGCGCAGGCTTTACTGGAGCAGGTAAGTGGTGAATTTCCGGTACAATTTACTAGATAAATTTACTGACAGAGGATTTTTTAGGCGGATAAGAAGTATGGTGGGGGCGCGAAAGGTGGATTCCTAAGCAGTATTTTTGGATCAGACAGCTCGCGCATAGAGGACGCAGCGGACTTGTATGTGCAAGCGGCAAACGCGTTCCGTTTGGAACGAAAGTATAATGATGCAGGACTGACTTTTGAGAAAGCAGCAGAAGCACAAGGTTCGTCAGAGCTACGGGATGAGGCCGCTAATACTCTTGTTGAAGCGTACAAGTGCTACCGCCAGTCGTCAGCACCGGACGCAGCACGAGTTCTAGGCCGGTCAATTCAGTTGTTTACGGAACGTGGTCAATTTAGACGCGCAGCTAATTACAAACAAGATTTGGCAGCGCTATACGAGACAGATTTGGGTGATCTTGAGCAGGCGGTTATGTGCTACGAGGACGCCGGTGAGTGGTTTGCAGGTGACGGCGCGGATGCTCTTGCGAACAAAGCGTTCCTGAAAGCTGCGGACTTAGCAGCACTAAATGAAAACTATACTTCTGCACTCAAGCTTTACAACAAAGTTGCAAAGGCTAGTATCGATAATCCTCTCACAAAATGGTCGCTAAAGGACTACTTTCTCAAGGCAGTGATATGCAACTTGGCGAACCAAGACGTCATTGCCGCCAAAAAAGCACTAGAAACGTACTGCGACATGGATAATGGATTTGCTGCTACGCGCGAATTTGGACTTGCTAAGGCTATAATTGCCGCTGTAGAGGACGGCGACCAAGATAAATTCACTGAAGAGTTAAAGAAGTTCGACAGCTTCTCACAGCTCGACAAATGGAAAACGACAATGTTGCTCCGCATTAAGAACGCGATTGTGAATGAAGATGATAATCTTATGTGAGTCTAGTATTTTTTTTTTTTTTGTGGTTTGTTTATTTACTTCATTATTCTTCTTTTTTCTTTTTACTACCATATAATGTTACTGTACAAGTAATCACTTAGCCTTTACCATCTCATGTCTATTGGCGACATTGTCCAGACGAAATTCGGCCCAGGACAGGTCAGATATGAAGGTACAACGCAATTTGCACCAGGTACCTGGATTGGCGTTGAACTACGGACCGCAGATGGCAAAAATGATGGCTCGGTGGCAGGAGTCCGATACTTTGATTGTCGTCCGGGGTATGGCGTGTTCCTGAGACCATCTGCACTGCTACCGACGGCGCCGCAATCGGCGGGATCAGCGACTACGAGATTTGAACACCTCAGAAGTGACTTCTTAAGGCTGCAAAAAGAATATAAAGAACTCCAACGTACTGTGCAACAGCTTGAAGAGCAGTTAGAGAGTACAACGCTTGATAAAGAGGTTGCTGAAGAGACATGTGAGCTACAGTCTACTGAGATCGAATCACTACAAACGCAACTACTGGCCTTAGAGTCGCAATTAAATACGCGTTTTGACACGGACGGCGCTGATATTAGCAAGCTGCAGATCGCCCTGGTCACACTCCGTGATGAACTCCAACGAACCACAGCCGATTATCAGCAAGTAGAGGCTGATCTTGCACTGGCCAAGACTTCTCTAAGTACTCTACAGCTAGAAAACAGCACTTTAAAAGACAAATTGGCAACTATAGATGAAACTAATCAAGAACTTATAGCGCAAGCAGACGCTGCTCGAGAATCATCGGCCATTATCGACGATTTGTCGGCCAAAAACTCGTCTTTGCTCTCACAAATCGACGCGCTCCAAGCTTCTGTGTCAGAACTGGAAGAACTTAGAGAACTTAATGAGCAATTAGATGCAGATCATGCTGCCACAGAAAGCTCTCTACGTCATGAAATATCCACGCTTCAGGTTGAAGTAACAGAAAGCAGAAACGCCATTGAGAAGTTAGTACAGTCAATAAATGAGCGTGAAGATACTTTAACAAAGCAAAGGGAGCTTATAGTGCAACTAAAAGCAGCCTCTTCTGCTGCTACTCAAAACAGCCCAGTTTCAGAGATGAAACCGTCCAGCGTGGACGAGATCACTATGAGACAAATTAAAATACTGGAAAAGCGGGTAGCTGTGGTCAAAGAAACAACTGCTTTGCTAAAAAGGTCACTGGAATTGCACAATGCTCATATCGATTTAGTTATTCCTTTGGTTCCAGAGCAATTCCGCAGTCTATACCTGAACTCTGCTTTGCAATTCAAATTTGACTTTTTAGCTAAGACTCTTCGGTCTCTTTTAAAAATGGTCATTTTGCATCGAAATGAGCAACAGTCTGCGGAAGTAGTTGGCGATCTTGCGTACCTATACTTAGGCATGAAAGTGTGTTCGCAGACAATAAGTGACTCTGCAGTCCTTGAAGAGCGATTAGCGCTACTTGACCGCGAGATGGTTTTGTTTCAGACATATCTATGTGACTATACGGATGAAAAGACAATAGTAAAGTCTACATTAGCAAATCTACGCAATATTGTTGATGAAGTGGACAAGGAAGATGTGCTAAGTGGGTTTTCCGCTACTAAAAATGCATTTGAGAAGCTATACAAGTATCAAGAAACATCCATACTAGTTCAGTTTATAGAGAAGATGGAAAGCAACTACGGTCTACCGTCTGGTACAGATATTGGAGCTAATAAGCGGTTGCTTGAAAACCTTGTTCCAATAAAAAAGGCTGGTCCGCTCTTGAGGAGCGAGATCACTAATGCACAAAAGGAGCTACAGGCAGAGAATGACCGGAAGACGATGATTGAGACCAGGAACCAGAAAATTAGCGCGGAATTGATAAACCAAGAAAAGAAGGTGCGCGATCTGGAGTTTCAATTAAACGCACTGAAGGAGAGGGGAGAAGCGTATGAAGACATACAAGACAAGGTTGAGCATTTGGAGCAGCAAATTGCGGATCAGCGTGCGGAGCTTATTGAGAGCCAAAAAGAGAAAGAAGTGATGTTAAAACAAATGCAAGACATAAGGCGGCAGCAGGAAGAGGATGCTGCGAGATTAAAGGAAGAGCTGCAAGCGGACGTGAAGCCGCTCGAAGAGAACCAAGAACTAAAAGAATGGATTAGAAGTTTAGAGCAGGCGATTCGTGTTCTAGGACGGAATTCAGCTACACATTTGGCAGATGAATCTGCTTCTAAATTGAAAATTAATACCCATCGCGTGTCGAGAAGTTTGAGTGATAACGAAACCAATCAATTGCAACGATTTAAGGCACTACGTCAATCGGCAACAAGTATTAGCGTTCTACCGATTGGTCGAGGACGTCAACCAAGACATATTAATGCGCATATGAGGGATTTGCGGCTGAAAGTGAACAAGATAATTGCGGGGAAGTAGGCGCCACTATTAAAGAAGTGATCTGTCTTATTCGTTTCATGAGGACTTAAAGTTGGAAAAGGGGGAGGGGTTCAAATTAATGATTTGCAATGTGCGAATCTACGTCATCGATGATTACTACCAGAAATAGATAATTCATCAAAATTGAATGACAATATTACTAATATAATTGCACAAATTTTTGTTTGGTGTATATTTTTAATGACAATAGCGCCCAATCGCCTAAAATTGCGGTGAATTAAAGATTAAGAACATAAGTCAGAATGGACCTGGAAATGGTTCAAAAACGAAATAGAGTTTGGTTTTAAAACTTTATTACATTATTAACCCAAACAAAAATAATAAGAAATACTAAAAGGTCATTTATCACTTTTACTTAACGCTGTCAAAAAGGCTTTTATTTATTAAGAGTTCCTTGTGTTTGTTAGACTACGGGAAGACAGGGTCTGGCCCCCGCATTTTCGACAACTAGGAATCGCTCATAAAGCCATGGCCTCACTAGTATGTGTATCACCGCCCTCTACAGTGCGAAAACGAAAAAGAATGGGGCTAGAATATGAGAATCTGGACCACACAGGTATAGTCGACGATTTGCACAAGAGGCCGCGACAAATGTACTACGGTGGAGCTGCGCCAATTGTGCCGGAGAATGCACCAGGTATAGCGCTGAAATGGATGGCGATCGACAGAATGCTGCGACCGTTCCGCGTACAAGTGGGGACGAGCAGCGAAGACTGTAAAGACACATGTATACGACGAATTAGTGACTTGTTTAACGATAATGACAATAATGAAAACTGCAAGGTTTCGGTGATATTATTTGAAGGCCCGATTTTGGCAAGGTACAAGACGCAACTGAGCAGGGCAAGTGATGAGTTACGACGGATCTGTCGCACAGCGGTAGTGAGTTCTAACGCGTTCTCAGACTGGTGTCTGCCAGATGTACTTTTAGTACATGATTCTGCGGTCTCAGAGCTGAGATCGTCATTCGGTGTGCTCGACCCACTCGGTGGCGGTAAACTCGCCGTCGACTCGGTAGTCATATTGGACCAACGAAATCCCGACAGCCAGCGGTACGTAATGATCCCCCTAAACCGCAGGCTGGCGCTCCCGCTGTCCATTGGACAACTAATAAACCAAACTAGCTATGTAGTTAGTCAGTTATAATTTATAATTTATAATTCATCCGATTCAAATACATTTCGGCCCTGTTTTAAGGTAGAAGCAAGAATCGGGACATGCGACACATCGAAGTCTTTTGACTCACGCAGTTGCAGAATCTCATTCGCAAATTCGTCTGTTACAGCTTTCATAAACTTCTGTTCAGATACCTTGTCGGTATTATAATCCCGCAACACAGGTGGTAACTTCTTCATATCCTCTATGATCTGTGCGGGTGTAGCTCGCGGAACAGTTGCTGATTCAATAGGCTTGTCAGTGTCTGACTCCTCCGACCGCTCCTCATCCATTTCCACATCTTCGACAGATTGCGTCTCTTCGTCCGATGAAAAAGAGTCTTCCTGGACAGTTCGGCTTTTTCTCTGTCGTTTCTTCTTACGTTCTGGCTGCGTCATAGTGCCGGATCAAAAATCTAGACAGGTCTAGCGGTGAAATTTCATTTATAGTGTTAAACTCCCAACACGATTGCTTATTGGACAGTTTTACAGCCGCATATTTCTACTGTCGCCCCAAAACCTGTCTACGCCTTCGAGGCCCTACATAATGGCCTGAACAACGGGTCCTTGACGTATTTGTACTTTTGATTCATTCCATCTAGACCCTTGTAAAGGGTCTGACATATATTTGGGCAACATGATCAGAAGGCTCAAGCTGTCTTTTATCATGAAAGTATTTGCCGCGGTGCTGCTCGTAAGCGCGATACTCCCATGGGCCTCCGCCATCCAGCCGTTCTTCCTCAATTGGCGTCGGGGAATCACGGCTGACCAGTCCGTGAAGAAGATCCACTCTCATAACGACTACTGGAGAAAGACGCCGCTCGTTGACGCGCTACGGCTCGGAGTACAATCCGTCGAAGCGGACGTCTGGAAAGTCTCGGAGACGCTGTACGTCGGTCACGACCTGCACTCACTATCTGAGAGCCGCACGTTCGACAGCTTGTATGTGCAGCCGCTACTGAAATATCTTGAACGCGTGAACAAGCGCTCGTCGTTGTTGCCGGTGGGTCTACCGCCCGCGGGACTCTTTGACACCAACTGCAGTGCGACGCTCTACCTATTTGTAGATATCAAGACCGGACCCGCAGACACTGCGAAGTCGATCCGACGTGAATTAGCGCCACTACGACGTAAGGGCTGGCTCACTACGTTGCGTGAAGATGGTGTGTTAGTTCCTGCCCCGATCACGGTCGTGCTTACGGGTAACATCCCCGAGAGCGACGCGCTGATCACCCCAAGTGGGACGCGTGACATGTTCTTTGACGCCGATCTCGCAGTGAATGATAATATTTCATACGACTCGCAACTTACACCTTTTGCTTCCTGTAACCTGCAGAGCCTAGTCGGCGAGATAGCACAGATCGATGGGCTGTCTGCTGCCCAGATCAGGACAGTCATTGACCGTGTGCACCACATGCACTCGTACGGCGTACAGACGCGCATATGGGGTATTCCCGAGTGGCCAATTACTTTGCGTAACAACATCTGGCGCCAATTGTATTCTGCAGGCAACGATTTCCTCTGTACCGACGACATTGAGTCCGCTGCGCAGTTCTAGCATGTCTGCCCCAGGTCCAATTAGAGTTTTTACACAGCTGTCATACAAGCACACCCACACATACACTTTCCTGCATCATAATCACTACAATGTCCAAGCAGCTGTTGAAAAACTGCGAAAAGGCTCTCAAGGCCGGTGATTTTCAATTGGCTATTGAGATTGCAGATGATGTGCTTGAAGACTTAAACGACAACTACCTGGCGCTGGTGTTCAAGGCGAAAGCGTGCGCTGAGCTCTCCGACACCACTAGGGCCCGCGAGCTGCTCGATACTGCCGTAAAGGTAGACCCGTCTAAACGCCTTGCCTGGGCGGGGCTTAAGGATTTATGTATTAAAACAAAAAGCGTGGACGGCTACCTTAAAGCCATAGACAGGCTCACTACTATTGAAGAAAATGACGCCGCCAGAATCAAACTCGTGCACGACGCTCAAAAGTTTGCGCTTGGTCTCAGCACTAACGACAAGATCAAATTGTACAGATACCTCATAGACTCAATGTATGACTATCTCCCTAGACCAAAAGAGGTTCTCAGAACTTGCATAGATATGATTCTTGAAAGAGAAGCATCCTCCAAAACGCAACCGGGCGTCTCTCTCGCTACCACCTCTACCGTTCCTATCTCATCACCAGACTATTCGAAGTATTTTGATATCTATATCAGCGTAGAGAATGACGACAAGTTACGGCACGATGCACAAGCGCAGCTCCTAGACTACAAACTGGCGAGGTTCAATACCGCCGACGACAAACAGCAGCTCAAATTGGATTGCTACGACCTAATGTCTCACTTAATCCTTGTGAAGTTCCCTGATCAACGTATATGGGATCTTTATTTGCAATGGTCTGATGCTTTCGATGTCGCTGAATACGATGCGGAACTACTGGCTACCTATGTTAAGCTGTTCCCCCGCGCGCCCTTCACCATGGCTCTCCACGAGTACACTACTGCGTCTGACGCTTCCAATTCGTCATCAATGCCGCCTCAAAGCACTTACGATCTCACTCCATTGACCACAGAGACTACAGAAACCGACAATGACAGCATGGACAGCATGGATGGCCTTGACAACGATATGGAAGGCCTCAACTTTGACGACGACGACGACCCCACAGCATTCATTGATGTCATTACCAGCTGCGCAGACGCGGACTCAGAAAATTTTAATATTGCGCTGATGCTTATAAGCTCAATGGTAGACCATTTACAGTACGAGGCTGCGTTTGAACGAGGGCAAAAACTCATTAAGCAGGTGAAGGCGTTCCAGAAGCGATATGACGTGTATTTACCGCGAAAATTTGCAGCCATTTCAATGTACGTTGGCCTGGCTGCGGTTTACTATCAAGCGCCTAAGAACCACAACTACGCGATAACGATGTTTAACAGAGCGATGGAAGTGCCTGAAGCTGCTGTGAGATGCCACAGAGGTAAAGCACTCATCTTTCGCTACAACAAGAAGTTGCAGGATTCTCAAAATGAACTCTCGAAAGCTTTAGAAATTGACCGTACAGACGCTGTTTTGGTGTCTGAGGTTTCTTGGAATGAGTTCCTGCTTGAATTGTACACATCCGCGTTAAGTTTTGGTCAAGAAGCCGTAAGTTTACTTGATTCTGGCTCATATCGTGCCAACATTCGAGCTGAGGTGTTCTACAGAATTGGAAGAATCCAGTACGCAATGAACGATCTTGCGTCTGCGCATAATTATTATGTTAAAGCGATAAAAGAATCGTCTTCGTTTGCCGCTACTTTCACTCACCTTGGTATACTATACGACGATAAGCTGGGGAACAAAGAAGTAGCGCAGAAGTGCTATATTAAAGCCTTTGAACTAAGCGGGGCCGAGACAGAAGCCGGAAAGCGTCTTGCTAAAGTGTTTGCATTGCAGGACGAATGGGGTTTGGTGGAAGTAGTCGCTTCAAAAGCTGCAGATGCTCTGAGGATGTTATCTTCAGATCCAGCAGAACTAACCTGGGCACATTTGGCTTTGTCCGTTGCCTGTCTTAAAAGAGGGGAATATGCGCCTGCAATACAGTTTGCTCAATCTGCTTTACGCACGCAAAAGGACAATAAAGAAGCCTGGATCAGTCTTGGCGAAGCTTATCTTGGTATTGGCCGATTCATTGCAGCAAAAAAGGTATTTGAGCGTGCATACGAGCTCGATTCTAGCGATATGACAATCCTATATTTTTACGGCTTCAGTTGCTATCAGTTGAGTGACTTAGAAACTGCTGAGACCATTTTGACAGGGTCCAAACAAGACATATACTCTCATCTGCCTATCGTCTCTCTTTTAGTGCATATATACACCAGTCTTGCAGATGATTTCAGGAAAAGAGGGTTTCATCACAGAGCTCTGCTGTCCATCTCTAACGCATGTGCTACCATAGAGAAAATTGGTGCTGATATTACTTCACACACGATATGGTCGTTAGTTTCGAGGCTGCTCGATACATGCCTTGATATAAGCACAGAGAAATCAGCATTCAAAGGTATTCTAGAGCTATTTTGTAAGCTGGCTTCTTCTGGAGCACAGTTCACTAAGTGGGATTCAACGGTTTGCATTGAAAACTACACTTCACTCTCTCTAGCAGAACTCTCCATATTGGCGAACATAGTGACCTTGGAAGATGTAAAGGACATAAAACGGCTGGCTCCGACATACATGTACAACCTGGCAAGAGCATACATACGTGCGTATATATTGGACAGAACTGATGAAGACAAGCTGATTTCATCTGTTGCAATTATCAAAAAGGCGCTGATGCAGAGTCCTATGGAATCGCAGTTCTGGATGGTGTACGGATTAGCGGCAACGTTTAAGGATGCAAAACTTGCTCAGCATGCTTACATAAGAGCACTGTTGTACGACTCGAGACAGTTAGGAGTGTGGCCAAATTATGCGCTATTATGTATATTTTCCGGCGATCTTGAGCTTGCGATGAAGTCTATCGAGAAAGGTCAGTCTCAGGATCCTGATGGTATTTCGAACTGGCTTTTAAAGGCGATAGTTGCACTGAAGAAAGGAGATTATTCCGGTTGTTACGATATTATGATTAATGTACGCTCGATTAACGAGTTCTCGAGTGATCCAACCGAGCAGCTGCTTTATCCGATTAGTCTTCTGCGATCCTATCCACAGAACGACAACTACTTGTTTGAGTCTGCATTTTATCTGATCCGCCAGCGGTTGAAGAGAGACCCGAAATCGATGCTAAATCATTTGGTGCTTGCACTACTGCTAGAAGTCGACGGCGCCCACAGTGCGAGCCTGGAAGAACTGCAGGCTTGCGAGGAGATGTTTGGTGACGGCCGAAAACACGATGCCATTGTTGAGCTGATAGTAAGAGCCGCGACTGTCCGTGTGCTGCTGGCACTGGGTAGATACGAGGAGTGTGTTAAGAAAGGACTACTGTTAGTCGACCAGGTCGGCGACAGTGAAGTCGAGGGAGCGGCACAGATTCTCCTGTCGACATTGCTGTCGATAGGGTTAGCGCAAGTCATGGCCGGGCAAGTAAGCGAAGGTATTGGGTGCTTCCGGGAAGCGCTTGTGGTTTCTGAACATAGTGCATTGAGCCACAAAGATATAATTGTGGTACTTGCGCAGGTGCTTTCCAAAATTGGGGAGTATAGTATGGCAGTTGACCAGTTGCTGAACATATTTGACGAGGAGAAGCATATCGATACGACTGTACTCCTAGGGCTGTTGGCTGTGAAGACAGAGGATTCTGACCTATTAGAGGCTGTTGAGGAATCTCTGGAGCATTTCAACGAAGTTAGTGACGATAAATTTGGAGTCGAAAGGCTACGGTCGGTGCTGCACCTGCGCAACAAGCAAGACGATTTAGCGGTCTGGCAGAAGGCGGTGTACCTGCGACCATGGGAGCGCACTGCGTGGGCGCATGTGAACGATAAGGTCGCAAATCGGTACGCGCGGTTGACGGCGAGTCGAACAGCAGTTTCTGAGGCCCAACGACGAGTATTTTTCCGTCCAGGTGACGTCGAGAGCTGGAAATCACTAACTGCAACAGTTCGTGCGGCTGAAAGTTGAATAGTCACGTGATTGGGAAACGGGCAACGTTTGTATCTAACGTGTTCGAACCCTTAGAGAACCCACAACTACAGAAAAAAAAAATTGGTGCATTTTTGATGCCTGTAGACGCATGAGAGCTGTACGGTATTTTCATAGAGCCTTGGTGGCACTGCGACCGAAGCGGTTGGAGACAGCTGCGGATATAGAGAAATGGATAAACAACCCGACGTGGTCGGTGAAGTCGTTGATAGAGGGTAAAACAGAACTGAGCAAGAACGATCTGCGGCGGTTGCTGCTACTTTCTGGGCTGAAAGTGCGGGACGAAGCCGATTTCGACAAACTGAAAGCGGATCTCGAGAAGCAGTTGCATTTTATAGAGAAGATCCAGCAGGTGGACGCCGGCGAAGAGATGCTGAGCTCGTTAGAGCAAGAACTGCAAACGCCATTAGATCTGGCTCAACTAAAGAAAATGGTTGCAGAGTCTGAAGAAGTGCTTGAAAAAGAGCACGAGGATATACGCGGACTTAAATGGGATCCGTTTGCGAACAGCGCAAAAGTGTTGAAACCGCATTTTGTAACCACTAAGGGATAAATGTCTAAATGTATGATGCCGGCCTTATGGTTACGAGAACTAGTTGTTCACCAGTACGTGTTTCTTTTGTACCTTTGTGCGCCCTTACCTGGGGGTACAATGCCGAACCAGCGCGGCATGCAGCTGTATTCGTCATACTCAAAGCTTTGTGAGCGGTCACACACACAGCGACCGGAAGTGTAGGACTCTTGATCGGAGGGGCAGCGACCCCAGGGTTCGTGTTTGTATCCGATGTCGTCGAAATGGTGTATCTCTTTTGTGGCAAGGAATATTGAGGCGGCAATGGTGTGAATGGGTGCGTCGCCCCAGCGCTCGTAGAAGAACCCCTGCGTGGCGTCTAGGTACTCGAAGTACTTCTGGTACGGTTCCGACCTATAGAAGTCCATGTCGGCAATTTCGAAATTAGTCCAAAAATGACAGAGATTGTACACGTCATCCCAGCTGTCTAGGTCAGTGATGAACTTCAGGCTGTTCTTGTAGGCTATGTACTGTGGGTTTTCCATGGCGAAGTCCCTCGTGGTATTCCAGAGCGTAGGTATAGTCTCGACGTACTCTGGGACGGCCATAGTGAAACCATAACGCTTCTTGTTGACGCGCATGAATTCGAAGATATCGTAATCTATGTCGCATGAGAATTCAATGTCAGGTTCCACACGCCAATAGTACTTATATTGCTGGAGGAGCGGCTGCTTGAAGAAGAAACCGGAGAAGAAGCGACACATGTTACGGTAAGAGATCGAGTCACCATATAAAATGCCTTCCTTAGTCATGTTACTAATTACTTCGCCAAACCGGGTGAGGTTGACAGTTTCAGGTACAGACCAGTGCTCCTTAGGAACCTGATCATAGTAAGTCGGGCTAGAAGCTATGGCTGTCGTATACTGGATGAATTCAGTTGTGAACAGCTCATCATTCAAGAACACCCACGGATAATGGAACTTTCTGTTAAACCTATCTTCTATCTGCCGCATACTATGTAAGGCTTCGCTCAGTTCCCAGTTTCGTACAAGCATAAACAAGGTCGCATTTTCTTTACCGATCTGGATTGTTGGTGATACATCAACTATTGCATCCTTTACCCGGTAACACACCAATGCTCCAGTATACCAATCCTTCAGAAACGCTATAAAAATTCCTAATAATACATAGAAAAGTGTTTGTCGTAAAATCTCCAGCCACGTCATTCCTGCTGACGTTCGCTTGTGTGGTTCACTGTAGATTGTTGAAATAGAGTTTGTTTCCTTGATATAGTAGTCTACGGCGTTAAATACTTATAAAAATAATATTAAACACACAATAACAAATTGTCGCACTTTACCATACACACTATTATTTTTACTGTCTCTTTTTCTGGAGTTACAGGCGCTGAAGTGCGGGACCACGACGTACTAGACGGTCTTTGGTGATCTCCCCCACATTGCGACATCCGGACTGCGCCATCGCATGGAAAAACTCTGTTTCGAGAATCTCGCAAATATTCTCAGCACCCTGTTGGCCGTCATAGAATAGACCCCATACAATAGGTCTGCCTACCCAAACAAAATCAGCGCCGAGGGCAATTGCTTTGTACGCGTCTAGTCCACGACGGACACCACCATCAAGGTGCACAGGGATACGGCCGTTCACAGCCGCTACAACTTCAGGTAGCGCATCGATCGTAGATATGGCTGAATCAAGCTGGCGGCCGCCGTGATTCGATACCCAAATACCATCAATACCGGCATTTACAGCGTCGATAGCGTCTTCAGCAGTGGTTACACCTTTGGCCCAGATCTCCAAGTTCGTGATCGATTTAAGCCATGGGATGGTCTCATCCCAAGTCATGTTAGGGTCAAACCTGTTGGCATCTGTTGATGCACGAGTACGTACGCCATCAGGTCCTTCACTATTCTCTTCCTTCAGAGCGACCTCAATGGCATTGGCGACCTCGCCGTCTTCGAAATTGCCCAGCTTCAGGTGCTTAGGCATAACGAATTTGTTACGGATCTCAGAATGTCGGTGACCGAAAAACGGAGTATCCACTGTAAGCAGCAGCGCCTTGTATCCGGCCTTCTCGGCCTTTTTGATGAGTCTCTCGGTAGTTTTACGGTTTTCGAAGACGTAAAGTTGCAGGAACACTAGGTGGTCTGTAGACCCACAAGCTTCGCGGCACTCCTCAAGTGAGTTGTTGGAGTACGACGAGACACCCATCGCCCAGTTCTTGGCCACAGCGGCACGAGTAGTGGCAATTTCACCATCAGGATGCGCAATCTTTTGAGTACCTGAAGGTGCAATACCAATAGGAAGTGCATATTGCTTTCCAAACAGCGGCTTGGAGCGAGTATCAAGATGCTTAACACCTTGCATAACTCGCGGACGAATAAGATACCGAGAGAATGCATTTATGTTTTCCGCAACTGTGTCTAGTCGCTCAGCTCCACCTGTCCAGTAGTCTCGGAACATTTTCGGTGCATTCTTCTCTGCGTACTCCTCGTATTCACGTAATTCTATCATTTTTGTGACTGACATTGTAGTAGGTTAAAGCGGATATTGAAGTCTCCCCGCATTTTTATCGCTCGTCGCGGAACCGTTTCGTGGGGTGAGTTAGTTAAAATAAGGTTTCGTTATTATGACTTTCCAAAGTCTATCTTCGACTCGTGAACTTGAGTCCAAGACAATCCCGATGGTTTATGGCCGCGTTAGTGTTTAATAATTTGCAAAATTCAGATGATAAGATTTATGGTCATTTAATAAGCAGCTGTAGCGATGCAGCCCGTATGTGGACGATGTGGACAATGTGGATCGCCGAATAGTTGCTCTGTTCTTATAATTGTTCATCTTCCCCCCGCACACCCCCACGCGCCCATCGCTCTACCAGATTGAAAGCACATCCCAAATCCACAGCCGGCCCGCAGAGGTTCCCGCGACAAGGTAGTTGTTATGCTGCGCAATCGCTGAAACAATATCGTGCTGTGAGTCGACGGGCAACCGCACAGTAGCGCTATCGGGAGACTCATAGGCTCTATGTGCAAACACTAAACCATTCTCACTGCCAGTGAAGAATGACGCACAATCATCTGAAAACGCCGATTGGATCTTGTATGTGGATGTGGTCCTCGCAGGGTCCGAAAAGGTGTAGTTAATTGAACCGTCGTCCAGATTCAATACAGATACTTTAGAATCTTGTGTTGTTACAAGCGCCTTTTGATTGTTGGTTGCCAGGTGCAGGATAGGCGAACCCAGCGAATCTACTAATACTATAGCCTGACGTAGATCGTATTGTCGCAGCCGCCCATCATACGAACCCGTTATAACGCTATTAGTACCAAAATGGACCGTCGATAACACATCTGTAGCCTCAGAGAGCGTCTGCAATGGCTTATATGTGGTAGCCCTGAGATCCCACAGCTTTACGGTCCCATCGAGCGAACCTGAAGCCAATAGTGCACCGTTAGGTGCAAATGCCGTCGCGTATACGGGCCCATGGTGTTCTGTGAACCGTCTGATCTGCTGACCTGTCGCTGCATCCCACACAATAGCCGATCTATCGAGACTACCAGTGGCAATACGATCATCATGTAGATCAACTGCCAACACAGGCCTCGAGTGACCTTCCCATTTGTGTACTTCTTCACCGTCTCGCCGCCCCACCCGTACACACTGGTCCTGCCCAACAGATACCATCACCATACCCTTATCGTCTAATACTATACCATTTATTCCGCCTTTGTGCGCAGTAATTGCCACCATTTATATATATATATATTCATTTATTTATTTATTTGTTTATTTTTTCTTTTGTTTTCACGTCATTCGCTGTGTGGCTCTCCTTCCTCCCGGTTCCCAAGTCTTACGGCCCTTTAACCCCCCCACCTCACGACCACTCCCATTGCAAAACCCTTAAAGAGCTAACTACCTTGACTTACACTTGATTGGCCCTTCCGTGACCTTGCTGCCACTAGCGTCTGCAAGGTCAGAATTTGGGCTCATACCTCCTCAGTTGCAACTATTTCGAGCAATAATAACCAATATAAACACGTGTCGTCTCTTCTCCCACCATCGGGGGCGAGACGACCGTCTGAAACCGACGAAGCGGTCACCCGTAGACGATCCCATTTTGGCTCAAAGCTCGCTAGTCCATATACACCCAAAAACACCCTGTCCTCTTCTTCAAGTACCGCATTGCACCATTCGCCCTCTTCACCACTTGCCAGATCATCTTCTAGTAAGCGCAGAAAGCTCCTCGGCAACTCTCTAGTCACATTCAGCATCACATCCTGCCAATGCGGCGCAGCTTTCATTAAAGCGTTGCGCGGCCTAAACCTCGAAATTCGTATAAAACCTCGCAAAGAGGAAACTTTATGGCTCATTACGCGTAACGGATCTTCAGTACGCGAGTTTCAGCACGTCCAAAAAGATATAAGCACTGTATACTACACCGAGACTGGCATGCTCGCTCTGAGGTTTAAACGGCGCTTTGAGATTTGCGGCACCTCTTCAACCGTCCTCTACTGCGTCTCCAATGAAGAGAGATTTCTAATGAAACTTAATATGATCCCTCAAGATGGCCTAACAGTTTCGCAGACTCACGACCAGACAATACGCGGCTGGTTCCCGCCAGAAACTATCGACGTCAATGATATCAATAGTAACGCTGCGTTCGATTCCGATGATAGCGATGAACTCATTATATCTGGAGTTGATACTCATTCAGAGCCTCGTTTGTTTTCGCCCATACAACTCGCAAAGCAACTTAATAAAGAACAAAAGTCAGTATGGGGAGACCACTACACCTCAACTCGCCCGGCGCTATCTGCTAACCGTCTTCGAGAAAACTCTCCAGGTATAATGGCTCCAGATCCTTTGACCCATGCTTCTTTAATAGCCATTGATAAAGCCGAAAAGACGGGATGGACTGATCACGCTGCAAGCATTGATTCCCCGGATTCAATTGAATCCGCTAGCTCGCCGAAACGGAGAAGTAGGCGCATAAAGGCACTTTCGGAGGGAAAAGAGTCTTCTTTTCCTCAATATGACATGTCCGCCGAGAAGTTTGGTTCTCCTCTACAGTACAAATTCGATCACAGATGGTACAGAGTTAGCGGAGAAGACGCCTCAAAGCTATCTGAAGGGGAGCTACTGAACGACGAAATTATCAACTTTACTCTGCGATATTATCTGGATCAAGAAGAACAAAAGAACCCTAATATGAAAGGTCAGGTTCACCTTTTCAGCTCGTTCTTTTACAGCACGTACTGGAGAAAGGATCAGGATGGGAAACGATTTAATTATGTCAACGTCAAAAACTGGACTAACAAAGTGGATCTCTTTAAAACTAGATATGTCATTATTCCAGTTAATGAAAAAAGTCACTGGTATGTTGTGGTTATCTGCAACTTGTCTACAGTACTTGTTAAGGCTGCTGCTAATAAAGACGATACGGACTGCAAAGTCGACAGCAAGCACTCTAGTTCGCGTTACTTTACCGCCGACGATCCACTCATCTTGGTATTTGATTCTTTGGGTATTGGGCATCAAAATATATACCGGCCAATACGCCAGTATATTTATGAAGAGGCTAAGGCACGGAAAGGAGTTGAGATCGATACTGATGATATTTGCGGCAGGAAAGTCCCTGTACCGCGACAGGACAATTTTAGCGATTGTGGAGTATACCTTCTTCATTATATGGAGGTATTTTTGTCTAAACCACGCCAGATTTTAGACGTTCTAATGAACAAAGAGCACACTTCGAGAAAAATCCAAGCTGGTCTCATGAACCTGTGGGACCCTTCTTCGGTTTTAACTAAAAGAAAGCAAATTTGGGATCTCTTGGTGCATTTGAAAGAAGTTCAACCTGAAATTCCGGACACAGTGGACTCTTCTTCGGAAGAAGAAGACATAGAAGAGGTGTATCCTGAAACGTTTACCTCTAAGCCCAATGACGGAAGTGAAGATTCGGAAGCTGGATCTCGCAATGAAACCCGTCAACCGCAAAGAGAGTCTGACAATCATGATGACCAAGATAATCAGGGATCAGAAGAAGTTGCAGGTGATAGCGACGAACCTGGGTCTTCTGAATTGGATGACGGTGAATCATCCAGTAAGAGACGCTCTGAATCCGATGGTGACGAGTCAATGCCGTGTAGTGAACCTGCAACTAAGGACGATAATGATGATACAATTTTGGATGAATCTGGCGATTATACTAATGACGAAGATATAGCATCAGAACCTGGAAGGTCTAAGCACGTAGCTTATGGAGACGCTACGCCTGTAACGGAGTCGTCCGATAGTGATGATATTGAGAGCGGCACGGGACAAACCGGCAACAGTGAAGATATTAGCCCTGCAGGTCTGTTGTCGCAAAATCTCAGCAGCTTGAAACAGTTTGTGGCTAGTGTTGTTGCGCCATCGTCGTTGCAAACGACGGAATCTTCGGAGAAAGATACTGTGAGCTACGAATAAAGGACCGATTACGACTATGTAATGTAATAGCGTATAGAACTCGTGAGATATATCAGTAAAGTGCGATAGAAACTGTTATTGAGTAAGGTTGAGATGGATATTATCATAAGGTCTTTAGACGCTTAGGGGTGAACTTCTGATCGAGGTCATTCGCTGCTGGAGCGGGTATGTCATAAACGTGGTTATCGGAGTCACAGGAATCGCGTGGTGCAACAGATATTTTTGCGGAGAAATTTGTATTGTCTGCGAGTTTATCTTTGGGTATAGGAGTTGGCTTCTGGACCGATTTAACGGGATCCGGTGTGAACGGAGATGTGCACTCAGTGTCGTTATGAGGGCAATCTGCGGGCTTTTCAGGTGGCGGGTCTGTTTGGTTTGAGCTGAGAAGGTCTGATAGATGTTCGGTGTCAATTTTGGTCGAAGAAAGCGTGTATACGGAAGATCTATTTGCCATTTTTATGTAGTACTCTGTAAGGACCTCTGGACGGGGTACTATCCGGAAATCGACCTGTTTCAGGAGCTCGAGTTCAAGGATGTTAAGCTCATGCACTGTAATACCACCGATCTTTGCGTAGTATTCATTAGAACAGAATGAATCGCAGAGGCCCTTGCTGGCTATTGTCGCGGCAGTAATGAGGAATCTGTGAATAGTGAGGCTGTTTAGGGAGAAGTGTGGACACTTCGAACAGAAGAGATCAACCAAAAATACAATAGATAAAAGTATAGACTTCTCTAAGGAGCAGAACCGATTTAGCCGCCAGAGATAGTCCCTGATAGAAATAGCAGGGGCGGCACGGGAATGAAATCTAGTCAACTGTGCTTCCTTGTTAACGAGCTGGTCATTAATGGAGACTAATTCTGTAAGCATTAATGAAATGAGTTCTACAATATCAATTGACTCAGCTTCTGAGTAATCATTTGGTAATATTTTGGTCTCTTTATTGCTCATTTCTAGTTCCGCCACATGCACATCCTGCAGAACTATGATGTAGTCCAAAATGGGTGTGGGTGTATGATGCAAAAAAAGGTACTGTAACTGTTGCCTAAAAGGGTAATATGTGCGGCTGAACCTTTACCTTTCGTCACCACCAAAATATGGATGCAGAACATGCCCGGTTTCTATTAGACGCTGCTAATCTTGTCGCATTTGAGTATCCGCATTTTATCGACTATTCCTGTGAATTGATTTCTTGTGCATTAGAGGCTGCAAATGCATCAGGTTTGTCCGAGATCGATGCATACACTTTACAGGCATGTGCACGCTGTCGAGCACCTTTATTACCGGGCAAATCCTCTACGGTTCGTATACGGTCGACGAAGAAGGCCAGAGGGAAGAAGCAATTGGTTATAAAGTGCAGTAATTGTTCTTACGATACAAGAATGTTGATCCCGTTAAAACTTTTACAAAAACCTCTCGTTCAAGAAATGAAATCTCGCAAGAGGAAGAAAAACAACTCTTTACAAGCTGCTATGAACGCTAAACAAAAATCACAATCAGGATTATCATTACTCGATTTCATGAAAAAGTGATAGCATAAAATGTGCTATCTGATTATTTTGTCTCGCTGACAGACTCGTCGTCTGACTCAAATTCTAAGACCTCCATGTTGCTGAAATCTGAACTGTCAGAGTACTCAGTGACATCATCGTCGACTAGATACTCATCTAACTCAGATTCACTGTTTTCATAATCTTTTGATTCAATGTATGGTGGTATAAGGTCCAGGGGAACAGTGTCGAACTGATAGTAAGGTGCGAACTTGTTTTCCATATCCAGCTGCCTGCAGAACATCTCAGTCTGTAGACTTCTATTGAACAGCTTCAGCTCATTATCAATATAGTCTTTGACAATTTTTTTATGAACTTTGTTGACATTGCGGCCCTTTTTGACGGCCGGAAACACACCCTTACCTTGTGGCATGAGCTGGTCGCGATAGCTGATGACTCCAAGACGGCCCTTGTCGACGATATTTGCGATAACCCACTCCTTGTTTTGCTTGAGCTTGCTTTGGAAATCGGCGCTGTTTGTGTCTGGGAGCAGCTGTGGGTCCATACTCAGCGACAGGTATTCGTTCATGGTTTTGGTAATTGCAAGCCACTCTGTATCGTAGAAGAGTTTCTTTGATCTGACTATTTTCGACTCAAATTCGTTCTTACCAATAAGACTTGCCATTTCTCTTCGTACTATAGTTGGATTTCTTTTCTGCATTTCTTTTGACACTCTCACAGACTTCGCGTGCGTTTTTAAGTGTTTATCGTAATCTGGACATTCCAACGAAAGAATTTCGCTAAATTTGCGATTCGGTAAACACTTATCTAGCGCGAGGAACTTGGTCGTTGTATCTGTAGTATCTGAACGTATACATGCACCACTATACAGATCTATTTCGTTTGGGTTTTGGCTAAAGCGGATATTAGGGTCATTGTGCGGGAACTCTGCAGTGAACCGGACATGCATGTGCGATCCGAGCCATAAGGATGGCCTAAGATGTTCCAGTAACAATCTGTGTGCGGGATTACCGAGCTTTCCGGTTTTTAAGTCTGTTTTAAAAAAGGGTTTCTCTTTTAGTAGCTGTTCAATGTCACCGAACTGCGCGATCCCCTGCGGCCAGTCATGGGCCATAAACACATCCATACGATCCTTTATTAGCAGCAATTTCATCACTTCGAACTGTCTTGTGTGGTAGGCAGACCGCAGCGCGCCCCTCTGGAACTTTTCCGCGATCTCACCGTGACCCAAACGGTAGTGGTCCGGCTGCCATATACCTGAAATGCCACCGATCCGCAAACCTTTGAAGTTCACCACACCCGCAGCTCCAAGATAGTATATATTCTTAGCCAGCCATCCTCCGTAAAAAAGTTCCGACATATGATTACTTGCCTCATGGTTCCCACCAATAACAATAGTCAGAACAGGTGCGGCTTTCGGTCCAATATAGTATTTCCTGAAGTCACCTCGTTTTAAGTATTTTGGTGGTACAGACATGCAACGAAGATCAATGTCGTTTCTGACAGCTTGGAAGTCACCATTGACAAGAATTAAATCAATACCCCGTTTTTTCTTCGCTATTTCAAAAGCCCGGTCTAGTTCACCATGAACGCATCCCTGCGACATCACCTTTAATACTCGCGGCATTAGTGTAGTAATCTGTGAGTAGGTTTAGGTTAGGTTAGTTCTTATACAACCTTCATATATGGACATATTGATACTGTTGATTAGGTCTTATTTCGTTATTGGTGCATTATCTGTACTTTTGGCTGTATTTATACCACATCTTCAGTTTCTACTTGGCTATGGTAAAACAATCAACTTGTCGGAATCTACAAATGCCTCAAGACCTTGGTACCTTGCGATCCTGGCTCTACAAGTGCCAAAATCCTGGTTCGCGCACTTTTATGTTGTCGCTCTGCTTTTATCAGCTATATGTTTCTATTTATGTCAATCTGCCGCTACATTAATAATGCTAATTCAAAGTCTCAGGAGGTTTGCCGAAACTCATGGTTTCATACCATCTGCTCCTTCAAATGCACACATTTACCTGGTCCAGTACCTAGTCGCTTTGGGGTTCTATGTCGCTACACCTCTGGCGGTCCTACTTTCCGTACCACATTGTACACTTTCTTCTATTAGTTCAATTTTCATCATTCCTGCGCTGGCAATGCAGTTATGGCAACATTCTCTCCACCGATACTTCGCTTCCCTCAAGAAATACTCCTGTCCTAACACCCTTGTCGCATGCCCGCACTACCTTGCCGAAATACTTATATACACCTTCATAACACTTTCAGCGCCCTCTCTCACTACTCTTTGTTGTTTGCTGTGGGTCGTTACTAATCTCTCTGCCTCGGCATATCAGTCATACACTTACTACAAAAAACACTTCAAGAACCCTCCAGGATATGCATTGATTCCTGTTCTTTTCTAATTAGCGGTATACACTGTCAGCAACCTTCACCACGTCTGTCATCGCATCTATCGCGTGTACCCGTACTATATCGAACCCCTTCTCGATACTTATTGTCACAGCAGCTCCGGTACCAAAGTCTCTCTCTGATGCTATCTCTTTCCTCGTGAGACTACCAATGAACCCCTTTCGGCTCGGTCCACTCAGCCATCCGGCCACGCCCTGCAGTCCCGGCCGGCTCTGCAGCTCCTTGTGTCGTCTAATTAGCTCTAGCGACTGCACGCCGTTCTTGGCAAACCCGTATCCGGGATCCAGGATGATATTCCATCTATAAATTCCATTCGCTTCAGCTTTCTTAATCTGTTCCTCAAGCTCTTCTCCGACTGCTTTCACCACGTCGTCGTAGTCCACTTGGTCCTTCATCGTCTGTGGCGTGCCCCGCATGTGCATGAGCACATAAGGACAGCCCGCAGTAGCAACTACATCCAAAATTGATGCATCCATTGTGCCGCCAGACACATCATTGACGATATCTGCGCCAGCCTCCAGCGCTTCCTTCGCCACTGCACCGTAGTAAGTATCAACAGATATTGGTAATTCTGGGAACGCTTCTCTGAGCGCCTTTATGACCGGCACAACGCGGTCTGACTCTTCTTCAGCTGAGATCTGGGTCGACTTAGGGTGCGTAGACTGCCCTCCGACGTCGACAATGAGCGTATCACCGGCTTTGTCTATGTATTGCTGCACTGTGTCGCGTAAGTTTTCAATTTTGAGAGCTCCGCCGTCCGAAAACGAATCGGGGGTCGCGTTCAGTATAGCCATGATATACGTTTTATGTCCAAGCGACAGCACGCGTCCGTTTGACAATCCAAGACTTTTGTTAGGCAGTGCGTCAGTAGATGTAGCTTTCAACTGTGCAGCGTATGCACTGTAGAGTCCACCTTCTATCGGATGTCTTCCGTTTGGACAGATATCCAGCAATGGGCACAAAACAAACAATCGTTCAAGCATGCGCTGGTGCGGTATAATGAGGTCGCCCTGCTCCGGTGGTAAATCGATTTTTACGCCGTCGTAGAGCAGTATGTCCAGATCAACCGTTCTCGGACCGTTACGTATACTTTTCACACGAGAAAGCACATTAAATTCAACTGCTTTAAGAACTTTGAGTAGTTGCTGTGGCGTGAATGTGGTTTCGATCTTTGCGACACCATTTAAAAACGTTGGCTGGTCCAAGTAGTACATAGGCTTGGTTTCGTATAATGCTGAGACTTGCTTGACATTTATTTCTCCGTTAGTAAATGATTCATCGAACAATTTGGCAATATGTGGACTTTGGAGCGTGTCGAGAGCGCATTTGATGTTCTCGAACCTGTTGCCGAGATTTGATCCAAGTGCTAAGTACGCTATATGCCGGTCAGAATGTTTGTTCACAAGAGAATTTGGCCGTAAAATAGACACACCAGCACAGTCTGCTTGTGCTACAGCGTTAGGTTTGCGTACAGATACTTGCACGTCGGTTGCAAGCGGGAATGGCTGAAGGCTGTCTGCTATGTGTTCAGCTAGAGCCTCAACGGTTTGAAATTCTGAAGACTCTACTAGTTCAAATACAGAGTCTGCTATTTGACAATGATCTGCGTATTCGTAAGCTAGCGATTTAAAGATCACAGAGACCACAACAGGCTGTCTGCGGAGTCTCTCAAAAGAGTACACTCCGATAATTGTGTTGCAGAATATATCTGCGATCTCCAAGGTCATAGTTCCATCGGTGTACTTATGTAACTTAAGAGTACCATGTAGTAAAGCTTTTGGAAGTGTCAGAGACATGTTTGACTTCGTCACAGACGTCGAATATACGTTTTCCGACACTTCCTTCACAAAAGTGTATGGTGAAGAGTACTGCTTGGTTTGTGCACCTTCGAGGATAGACTCAGCAAGTTCGCCATAGTGGACAGTGTGAGGAAGAGAATCAGAGCTTGCTGCACGAGTCAGATCAGTTATAAGGCTGATATTTAAAGATACAGGTTGTGGAAGAGGTCTGGCCCAGCAATCAGGGCCTATATTAGCGGAAAACCGCAATTCTTCTAGTACGACTGCATCGTTCATTCTATTGTGTAAGAACCTTAAATTCGATTTATAAAAAGTATTTCCAATATATTTACAAGTATAGCCAAAATTGGCTGATTTGAATCGATTTAGCGCCAGTTTGTGCACTTTTCGCTGAGAGCACTTGTAAATAGTTAAGTAAGTAAAGTAGTAGAAAAGGTTATTTTGATTACTACCTATTGTCAAACCTCAACTCACAGTACAATGCTCGAAAAATGAATTCTTATTCTACTGTAGTGAGTCTATTGATACGATTATTTTACTTTTTTAAAATTATTCTTTTAAGACGATAATGGATCATTGCGGAACGTAACTTGCTGCAGAATAGCTGTCAGTGCACAATAATACTTCGTTGAGAGTTCAGCTAACAATATATATTTTGACGATCGCGAATAAAGGAAATGCAGAAACCTAGCTGTTGTTATAACTACAATCTCTTTGTTATTCTAATTATAGATGTTGCCGGTTGTTTCTTGTAATTGGATATCTCAATTGCTCTTTCGATCGCGCTTATAAAGGCAACCATTATGCATATTATACAATCTCCAGAACACGCTAAATGTATGCATGTGAAACAATAAACTCTGAAAACCGAGGTAGATTATCTGATCTGACAATACTAACTAAAAATAAGAAAATCCGGGGTACCCTTTTAAAATATAAATTAAAGTTTTGCATTGCCTCGGTGTCAGTGCTATATTGGGGAGGGCAGATGTGGGGGAAAGAAAAAAGGCAAGGCCATTTTATATTTATATAAGGGGTACTGAGCCTGCTTTTATTTGTTTTCCCCTCTTAATAATCTTAAGAAATTATAAGACTGCATTAAACAAAATATAACAATGTCTATCTCAACTGAAATTACACAACTATTTAACATTAAAGCACCCGTAATCCTCGCGGGAATGAATGTAGCTGCCGGACCGCGTTTGGCCGCTGCTGTGACCAATGCAGGTGGACTTGGAGTCATCGGTGGTGTTGGTTACACTCCTGATATGCTTCGCGAGATGATCCGCGAATTGAAATCTGATCTAAAGGATAAGAATGCACCTTTCGGTGTCGACTTGCTTCTTCCTCAAGTCGGTGGCAGTGCCAGAAAAACTAATAAGGACTACACAAATGGCCAGCTCCCAGAACTTGTCGACATAATAATTGAAGAAAAAGCCGCTTTGTTCATATCGGCAGTTGGTGTTCCCCCTAAGTGGGTTGTTGACAAGCTACACGCTAATGGCATCTACGTCATGAACATGATCGGCGCACCCAAGCATGCCGCAAAAGCCCTCGCTGTTGGCGTCGACATCATTACCGCTCAAGGTGGTGAGGGTGGTGGTCATACCGGCTCAATTCCTACCAGTATCCTCATCCCTGCGGTTGTGGACGCCGTCAAGGGCCGCAAATCCCCGTTGTCCGGCAAACAGGTGCCGGTTGTCGCTGCTGGTGGTATGTACAACGGCCGCTCGCTGGCTGCTGCTCTTTCATTCGGTGCTCAGGGCGTCTGGGTGGGTACCAGATTCATCTGCGCTGAAGAAGCTGGCGCCTCTAAGATGCACCAGGAAAAGGTCCTCACTGCCTCGTACGACGATACCATTCGTAGTGTCATCTTCACCGGCCGTCCCATGCGTATCAGAAAAAGCCCTTACATTGTTGACTGGAATGAGAACCGCCAGGACGAGATCAAGGCACTTACCGCGAAAGGTATTCTTCCCTGGGAATACGAGTATGAGCGTCTCGAGAAAGAGGGTAAGCTCACAGAGGAGATCGAGGACCAGGCTGTCCCGTACCTCATGGGCGAGGTCGCAGCTGTTGTGAACGAGATCAAACCTGCTAAGCAGATTGTTGACGAAATGGTCGCCGAGGCCGTAGAGAGCATAAAGAAGCTGAACAGCTACATCGGTCGTTCTAAGCTTTAAATGACAGCATTGGGCTAGGGTCGCAGTAGCACTATAATCTCTGAATCGATCAATTATGCGTACCGTAGAAGCTAGGAAGTTATAGTGCTTCCCCGCATGCCGGAGATGAAAGAAGCATCTACTATTGCAGTGATCGGCCGATGTCGATGACGCTGTATCATCCAATTGAAAGAGGTTAGAGCGTTTTTTTTTGGCTGCAAAATCTCAGGCTATAGACGTATATGGCTCGTAGAGAGCAAAAATGAAAGAATCCGACGCGGATTTAGCTTTAATAGGTATGCGGCACCAATCAATGTGCTCCCAGGCGGGCTCGCATGTGGAGGGGCAGGAATCGTGGAGAGACTATATAAGGCCAGATTGAGCGGGGATAGGTGCCGCACAAAAGAACATAATGTCTATTTCGACGGAGATTACTAGAATATTCAAGATCCAGCACCCTATAGTGCTGGCAGGAATGTATGTGGCTGCGGGGCCGTATCTTGCAGCTGCAGTAACGAACGCCGGCGGTTTAGGCGTAGTTGGTGGACTGGGGTATACCCCCGAGCTACTGCGAGAAACAATTCGTGAACTCAAGAGCGCACTTAATGACAAAAATGCTCCATTCGGCATTGACCTGCTACTTCCGCAAGTTGGAGGGAATGCACGCAAGACAAACAAGGACTATACGGGGGGAACGCTGGGCCAACTGATCGACGTAATCATCGAGGAGAAGGCGACACTATTTGTCTCGGCAGTAGGTGTTCCACCTAAGTGGGTTGTCGATAAATTGCATGCCAACGGGATCTACGTGATGAATATGATCGGGAGCCCGCATCACGTCAAGAAGGCTGTCGAGGTCGGCGTTGACTTGGTGTGCGCGCAAGGCGGTGAAGGTGGTGGTCACACAGGCTCTATTCCCACGAGTATCCTTGTACCTGCGACTGTAGATGCAGTAAAGGGTACTAGGTCACCATTAACTGGCAAAGAGGTAGTTGTGCTAGCAGGAGGCGGAATGTACTGCGGCAAATCGCTCGCAGCCGCACTGGCTTGGGGCGCGCAGGGCGTGTGGGTTGGCACGAGGTTCGTCGCCGCAGAAGAGGCCGGTGCACCGACAATCCATAAAGAGAAGGTTCTGACCGCCGGGTTTGACGATACAATACGATCACTGATCTATACGGGACGACCTGCACGTGTGCGCAAGAGCGACTATATCGTGAACTGGAACGAGAACCGGGTCGATGAGCTGCGTGAACTTACTTCAAAGGGAATTATACCATGGGAGTACGATGAAGAGAGATTGTCAAATGAGAATAAACTGACTGAGGAGATCGAGGATCAAGCACGACCTTACCCAATGGGCGAGGTGGCTGCCGTTGTGAACGAGATCTTGCCTGCTAAGCAAATCATTGATGAGATGATCGCTGAAGCTATCAAGCATATCAAGGATGACGTCTCATATTTGCGTCCACGGCTCTAATAGTACTTTATATATGTATTGTGTATATAATATTTACTCGCTACAAACTAGAATTGTACAAATATCACCATTTGACCATTAAACAGGTGTTAATTATCCCCATAGTTGAAATTGCCCTCTTCTCCCGAAATGTTGTAATTTCCCATCCCCAATTGCTACTAAGTGACAACACATCTAATGAGAGGATCAGAGGAAATCAGTTTACCGGCAGAATCAGCAGAAATCGAAGAAGTAGAAGCTGAAGCTTCACGAGATTTTGCTGCTGGCATACTAATAGCACAACATAATTATGGTGCAATGCAGGATCATAGGTCTAGTATTGGCGCTGTGTCGTCAAAACCAATGACTGACGAGGATACCGTCTCATGGAATACTATAATCATTATATCATCCATGTACCTCGGTACGTTTCTCGCTGCCTTTGACGGCACAATGGTTGCTGCTCTAGGTGGCGTTATATCGTCAGAATTTGGTGACTTCGGTGCTATTGCCTGGATCCAATCCTCTTTCCTTATAGCCTGTGCAGCCTTCCAGCCGCTCTTCGGCAAGCTCACCGACATATTCGGTCGTCGTTCAGGTCTCATATTTTGCAACATCTTTTTTGGAGTTGGTTGCGCTATATGCGGCATGGCAACTTCTGTCTGGTTCCTTGTTGCAGGTAGAGCCATCGCAGGTATTGGCGGTGGTGGTCTCACAGCATTGAATACAATAACAACATCTGATCTTGTCTCACTCAGACAACGTGGCTTCTACCAGGGTATAGGCAATCTTGTATTTGGCGCTGGAGCAGCTCTAGGCGGAGTTATAGGCGGCTATCTCGCAGATATCATCGGCTGGCGCGCAGCTTTCCTGATCCAGGTGCCTCTCATCATTGTAAGTGGATTTATCGTTGCAATGAAGCTCCATATCCCCCCAGAAGTGACTGCAGCCCTTACAGGCCAAAACGTTCACGACGTAATTCATGCTACTCTTTCAACTCGGCTCCAAAGAGTTGACTTCCTCGGCTCCTTCACTCTCATCACTTCATTGCTACTCTTCCTTTACTCGCTTTCTTCTGGCGGCACTATCTACGCTTGGTCCTCTCCTGTCATCATAGCCTCCTTCTCAGCTTCTCTTATCGTACTCGCAGTGTTCGTATACTTGGAACTCTACGTCGCCAAAGAGCCCGTTCTGCCATTGCACCTGATGACTAATAGATCACTACTAGGCGCAGCACTTATGAACTGGTTCACTACTATGGCAGTTTATGTCGTCTTGTTCTATACGCCAATCTACTTCATTGCTGTACTCGGAACCTCTACCAAGGCAGCAGGCAGCCGTCTCATATCCAATTTTGTAGGCGCTTCCACAGGCTCACTTGGATCCGGTCTCTACATGCGCAAAACAGGAAAATACAGGAACCTGAGCATCATAGCTTCTTTTTTGTACGTTATTGGCATGCTACCAATTATCTTCCTTGGTGAACATCCTAATATCTTCGTCGAATACACTGCGCTATTCCTTCCAGGACTCTGCTATGCATGTATTTTGACCACCACGCTAATTGCATTGATCGCAGCCGTGCCAGTAGAGTACCAGGCCACTACAACGTCTATTCAGTACGCGTTCCGTGGCACTGGTTCCTCAATTGGAGTGACGATCGCTGCATGCGTATTCCAAAACGTACTCAAGCGCCAGTTGTACGCTAGAGTTACAGGACCCGATGCAGAGGGTATTATAGAATCAGCACTAAAGAGCATTGAGGTGGTATCCAAACTGCCCGAACCGGCCCACTCGCAGGTCGTTACCAGTTACTACACTGGCTTGCAGAGTACATTTATCTGTGGCACATGTCTCGCAATCCTATCGTTCCTGTTCTCGTTTCTCATCAAGGACTACCACCTGCATACCACAGTGCAAAGATCGGAAGCACCCACAGAAGCCTCAGAAACCACACCGTTAACTGCCTAATTATACAGATATTCCCACTTATACTGTGGACTAAAAGTCACCGGACTATTAAGTGAAACACTGCGGCTGTTAGACTTTATGAGGATATCACAGTTGCTCGGAGAAAGTACCAGGTTGCTGAACCAATCAGGTGTGGGGAGAATAATGATGCGGGAATGACACTACCCCGCTCAATATATCGCAACTTTCTCTAGCAGAACCACCATCATATCAAATCACACGACGTTCGTCTCGATTGTACATATTGAGTTTACATAATTCAAATACTCGCTCGATGTTTTGGCTATTAAATTAACCGCGAAATCTGGCGTCGTGCCCCATTTCTGCAGGATGGTTTGATTCGGACAAAGGGCCATTTCAAAAGGTTAAGCGAATTACAGTTTGGTGGTACCCACTAATAAGCCCAATTGCTCAAGCGGAAATGTATATATAGACTAAAACTTCGAACGGTCACCAGGAATTTTATCTTTCTTTTACTTATTTCGCGCCATCTTTTGCTCGCGAGATTCTGTCGATTTTAATTTCTTATCATAGACGATAGTCGAGATCCTATAGACACCAGCTTTACTCTCGTCGCACTCTTTCCGGAAAATTGACTTCTGTATTATAAAGTCTGGCCGACACCGAATTCTGTATAGCCACCAGCCCCGATGTCTCAATTTCACGTAAACGCCGCCCCGCCCGACCCGTTATTTGCACTAGTAACCGCTTACAAGCAAGATACCGCTCCGAATAAAGTCGATCTATCGATTGGTGCATACCGCGATGACAATGGAAAGCCCTACATCCTTCCTGTCGTTCGCAAGGCTGAAGAACTTGTCAAGCACGATTCATCCTACAATCACGAGTACTTGCCCATGTCTGGTCTTCCTGAGTTTACATCTGCTGCTGCAAAGCTGCTATTTGGCGCTGATGCCGCTGTCCTGGCCGAAAATCGTGTAGCTTCCGTCCAGACTGTTTCAGGTACCGGTGCCAACCACATTGCTGCCTTATTTATTAAAACTTATAAACCAGAAGCATATAAAGGCGAAAACATGGTCATTTACGTTTCAAATCCTACTTGGGCCAACCATAAGGCAATAATGAATCACGCTGGACTCGAAGTACGCGAGTACCGCTACTACGACTCAAAAACACTCCGCCTCGATATCGATGCCATTCTCCACACTCTCGAGACAGCTCCTGCTGGCTCTGCTGTCCTTCTACATGCATGCGCCCACAATCCTACAGGAATAGACCCCACTCAGGAGGAATGGAAGCAGATCGCTGATGTCTGTGAACGTCGCAACCTTTTTCCCTTCTTCGATTCTGCCTACCAAGGGTTTGCCTCTGGCGATCTTGAAAAGGATGCATGGGCCGTCAACTACTTTGTGTCACGCGGATTCGAAATGCTTGTCTGTCAATCATTTGCTAAGAACCTCGGCCTTTATGGGGAACGTACAGGTGCCCTACATGTCATACTCAAGGACCCTGTCGTCGCTTCGAATGTTAAAGGTCAACTCGCTAAGATGACGCGCTCTGAAATCTCAAATCCTCCGGCATACGGCGCTAGGGTGGCTGCTAAGATCCTCGCTGACCCTGAGCTATTTAAGCAATGGAAAGACGAAGACCTTCCCGCCATGTCTCATCGTATCATTAAGATGCGCAAAGAGCTGTACCAGAAGCTGGTCGATCTGAATACTCCCGGCACTTGGAATCACATTGTTGATCAAATCGGTATGTTCAGCTTTACAGGATTATCACCTGAACAAGTCAAGAGACTCATCAATGAATTTCACGTCTACCTCGCTGCCAACGGACGAATTTCTATGGCCGGGTTGAATTCTCACAACGTCGACTACTTCGCTAAAGCGGTGCACGCTGTTGTTACAGATGAAGTCTCTGCGGCGCTCTAATGACTGGTATGAAACTACCTTCCTCATTGCTCTAATATTTTCCTTCTTATGATTTATACACAGTAAAGTACAAGTCTGATAACAGTAAAAACATTTCTCGTATTGTACTTGCAACGTTCTTACATTGATTGATATACAATCTGCATTTGATCATCAAACCAAATAATATTAATAGCTAAAATAGAAAACGCTACAATCATAGCCTACCGAGATTCCCAGGCAGGAAAAGATCGTCGAGACTCTTGATCAATCTTCCATTTTCCGATACCGTCATCCCAACCCACAACTAGTTCTGCACCTCCATCGCCAGCAAATGCAAGACCGCTAAGTTCCTTTTCCCTAGTATATACTGGATGTCTGGATCTTGGGTTTGCAGGTGATGATCTAAACCCTCGCTGCCTTGAAACGTCCCTAAATTCGGCAACAGACTGAATCAGGTTAGAACCGCGACTAACAAATTGTCTTGACTCAGACGACATACCTTCTCCTTCGTAAAACTGTGGAAATCTTCTTTGTGAAAATACAGAACCCCTACCAGGTGATACTACTTGCGCTCTTCGATCTAATTCGCTTTGCACATTGTTAGCAGAGTATGCAGTGAAAGGTGCTTCCGATGTTTCAGAGCTAGAACCGTTGGCATCGAGCACGGAACTATTCGAAAAGTTGCGCGTGTCAATTAAATGTATGCGTCCAAACTGTTCAGTAATAGCCAGCAAATCAAGGTAAGAATTGCTAAATTTCAGACATCTGAATGCGCCACGAGGCTCATTGCGCGCTCTGCTGGACCTGATAACCGCTAATGGTTCGTAATTTATAGGTGGGAAATGCTCATTTGTGTAAATATTTGAATCCAAAAGCATTCTATCAGACAGAGATGCTCCGCCAGAATCGTAACGACCAGCAGACGCAGAGGTAGCATAGTTTTCAGACTCTCTTGCCGCAGCCAGATACGATGTCGGAGGTTGCGAGGGCCTTCTCCTGTGCAAAGGAGGAGAAACGTGCAGAGAGTCCAAAACGCGAGACGTGTTGTCTGCAGGAACAGCCGTTAAAGAAGAAGGACGGCGAATCAAGGAGGGCATATAACGAGTATCGTATACAAATGCGAGGCCGTCCTGCGAGGAGATGGCCAAAAGGGAGCCCGAGGGCGAAAAGGCCGAAGAGAAGCCGCAGTCAGAATCGTTAACGCTCGCACCTACAGGAGTCCACTTGGTTGAGCTACAGCCGTGCGACCAGTTTGGTTTTTCCTCGGCATGCAGCAAATAGAGCTCAGAAGAGTCGCCGACGATAGCTATTGTCTTCTTGTCGGGTGAGATGGAGGCGTGATTAGGCGGTACTGGAACTTGAATAACCTGTTCTGGGGCATATGATTCAGAAGTGAGGCGAATAATATGCAGAGTTCGGTCATTATTGCATATAATTGCATTTGCCTCAGAAGGAGAGGTGGAGTAGAGGGTGATGGCGTTGTTAATGTAGCCACCAAGAGAGAAGCTATGATGTGGATGCGGACGACCATGATCAACAAGCGAGTTAGCACCTATACAATTTTTGTTATATTCAGGGAACATGAGTTGATTGGACCGGTCGAATGAGTCAATTATTGGATCTTGTCGAACCTTCGAGAGGGCGAAATGGCCGTGGTTGACGCCCCCAGCCAAAACGTAGCCAAAACCGGAAGATATGCAGCGAGGTTCAAACGGTAAATCATTCATTAAAATATCAATTCGTCCATTTTTCAAATTCAACGCATTTATAGCGGTACCTGATACATAGTAGACCTCGTTCGGGTCATGGCACGACGGGGTTATCAGATTGCGCAACTGCCAGTGCTTTACGGTGAGTCTGGCTTCAAAGCTCTTGCCGCTTTCAGGTACAATAAACCCTGGAGCAGTTTGTCCGCTGCTACTAGATGTTAGTAAACAATTAAATCCACTTTATGCTTTAAAAGTCGTACATACCTATCAAAATCTATCGTCATTAGCGCCAAATCAAGTGGCCAACTAACGCTCGGCTTTTACACAAATCGCTCGACAAGCAAATCCTATATCGTTCTCCAAATAACTCAGACAGGTATAAAGCAACCGTCAAAAGTACCACGTAAAGAAAAAAAAATGCAACTTTGGTCAAAAAAGCAGTGGTAGCACGTAATCGCTGAGGCTGATTTACTGCTACTTGAAGGCAACGTCTATCTAGGTCACGTGACAATGAATAACCCGCATTTTGCGGGGTTAAGGTTCGGCCCCGAGGAAAGCGGGAAACGTGTATATACAGGCCACTACTACTAGATAGATAACTTTTTAAACCTATTGGAATCGATATATACTAGATACTGTGAATATTTTAAAGCTTGTTTGAACCGGATCCGGGTGTTCCGAGTTCGATTGCTCCACCAGTAATAGCGAAAACGTTGCGTTCAATAATGCGAGTTTGGAAAATGACCTTGTTGCCTTCTTGCCAGGCTTCAACACGAAGGGTATCGCCAGGAATAACCATGTTCGAGAAACGCACTTTGATGTTCTTGAACATGCCGTACTTGCGGTATAGCATCAGCCCAGACATACCGAACGAGCTCAAACCATGAAGAATAGGTTCCTTCAGACCTCCGCGTCGCGCAAACTCAGGATCAATGTGTAGAGGGTTCAAGTCTCCAGATAAGCGGTAAACAGCATTCTGGTCCATATCAACCTGCAGCGATGAAACAAAGTCAGGAGCACGACTAGGAGGCTTGTTAGCAGCAGTGGCATTTCCACGGTTGGAAAATTCCTTTTGTCCACCCCATCCGCCAGCACCTCGGCAGAATATGGAGCTCTGGTTGCGGAAGTACACTTTGCCGGTGTTTTTGTCCTTAGTTTCTGATCCAACAACAATGACAGCGGCTTTGCCCTTGTCAACAGCCTCAGTGAGCTTTGGTGTAGACACCAAAGAACCGTTCTTGGGCAGAGGCCAGTTAACAATCTCAGCGTACTGCTCTCCGTGGAGCACCATATGCAAAGAGAAGTTCGGGACAATCTCCGAATAGTTTAGATTAGCAAGGAATGGAGGAATAACAGCAAATGTTGGAATAACAGTGAAGTTTTTGTTACCCTCATACACTAGATCGAGATCAGTCTTCTTAGCTCCAATACCCAAATTGTATAAGATAAGATCACGGAAGCTGTAGTCGTAGACAACTTGCTGGCCCTTGACAGGGCCCGGCTTAAAGTTCTTAGGGTCAACTTTCTTGCCATCTGATCCTAGTCCAGTGACTTCTTTAGGGAAAGGAATGTGAATGTGATTTGATCCGAAGTTGTGAAGTTCAACAGCACCGCCAGTTATGGCAAGTAAGTTACGCTCAACAATGCGGGTCTGGAAAATAACCTTGTTACCTTCCTTCCATGCTTCAACTTGCAGGGTTTCACCAGGATATACCACATTAGAGAAGCGAACCTTGATGTTCTTGAACATTCCGAACTTCTCGTATAAAAGCTTGCCAGAAATTCCAAAAGAAGCAAGGCCATGAAGAATAGGCTGGGGAAACTTTCCAACAGCAGCAAAAGCAGGATCAATATGCAAAGGATTATAGTCACCAGAAAGCCTGTAGATAGCAGCTTGGCTTTCTTTAGTCTTTTGCGACGCAACATAGTCAGGAGAGCGCTTTGGCGGCGTGTTAGCAGCAGTAGCAGCACCACGGTCAGAGAAGTTTCGTTGACCACCCCAGCCACCAGCACCTTTAATGAATGTAGTGCTTGAAGTCTTGAAGTAGACCTTTCCTGTGCTCTTGTCCTTAGTTTCACCGGCAGTAACTACAACACCTGCCTTGCCCTTGTCGACAGTTTCGACCAAACTGGGTGTTGTAACAAGAGTTGCAGAAGCTGGAAGAGGCCAGTTCACAATTTCGCAATATTGTTCACCGTGAAGTAGAAGGCGCATATCAAAGTTCGGCACAAGCTCTTGCATGTTAACGCTAGCGCCAAACGGAGGAATAACAACAAAAGTAGGGAGCACCTCAAAATCTTTATGATGTTCAAATACCCACTTCGTATCCACAGCACGAGCACCGATTCCTAGGTTGTATATAATAAGATCTCTGAAATTATAAGAGTACTCCTTGGGGAATACCTTGACGGCGGCAGGTTTGAACTTGGCAGGATCTACTTTGGGGGCGACCAACAAGCCGCCTCCAGGAACTGCAGAGTTCGTATCTGGCCCGCTCAAAGATGCGTTTTTAGATCCGGCTTTTTTTTTTTGCGCCTGGTTCTCAAAAGCAAATAGTTTATGAGCGTTGGTCTCAGTGCTGAACTTAGGGTTCGAGGTGCGACCGTCGTCAAACGAAGCAATCTTCTTCCAGTTGGCTTGGACATCTTCCGGAGTGAAGAGCTTGTCAAAGTAGTGACCTCCAGATGATTGGTAGCGGGTAGCACCGGTCCATCCAGAGCCGACTTCGAACAAGTCTCCAGTGCAAGGGCACTTGTCGGAGCACAACAGCACAGAAGTGGGAGCAACGTACTCAGGCTTAAATGCCTGTACCATTTCAGGAGGCATGATAGTAGCAGTCATTGCAGTACCAGCGTTTGGTGCAACAGTGTTGGCCAAAATGTTGTACTTCTTGCCCTCCAAAGCGAGGGTCTTGGTGAAGCCCAAAATACCCAATTTAGCAGCGGCGTAGTTGGCCTGACCAAAATTTCCGTAGATTCCAGAGGTAGAGGTAGTGTTGACAATACGGCCATACTTCTGTTTCAGCATGTAAGGCCAGGCAGCCTTGGTGACCTTGTAGGTTCCGTGGAGATGAACTCTGTAGACAGCTTCCCATTGAGCATCAGTCATGTTCTGGAAGGACTTGTCGCGAAGAATACCGGCGTTATTAATGACAATATGAACAGTACCGAAGTTGTCAACGGCAGTCTTGACGACTGCATCACCGTCTTCGACGTTATTGCGGTCACCGACAGCTATACCGCCAGCAGCCTTGATCTCGTTAACAGTATTGTCAGGGTTAGCGATATCGTTAACGACGACTTTAGCACCGAGCTTAGCTAAAAGAAGAGCATAAGCACGGCCCAAACCATTGCCACTACCAGTCACAATAGCGACCTTTCCAGTGAAGTCGATCTTCTCGCCTTGCTTGTTAGAGGGTGCATGCTTGGCATTCTCAAGTAACTTCAAGAAGTCATTAGGACCGTTGGGGTACTGAGGGTTAGAGAAATCGGTGATCTCAGCCCATTTGGCTTGGACAGCAGAAGGAGTAAGAGTATCGTCAGCCTTTAGAGTAGCGCCAGCAGAGCGTTCCCATCTGATCTTTCCGCAGTAGCCGGCACCGACCTCGTAGATGCCCCAAGTTTCCTTGCAGGACTCATGCGTGAGGTAAGCAACAAGAGGAACGACGAATTCGGGTTTGAGACGCTTGAGGATCTCTGGAGGCATGACAGTCTCGGTGAGACGAGAAGCAGCAGTGGGTGCAATGGCGTTAGCAGTAATGTTGTACTTAGCACCTTCTTTGGCAAGAGTCTCAGCAAAACCGACAAGGGCAAGCTTAGCAGCAGAGTAGTTGGCTTGACCGAAAGATCCGTAGAGGCCAGAAGAGGAGGAGGTATTGATAATACGACCGAACTTCTGCTTACGGAAATAGGGCCAGGCGGCATGGCAAGTCTTATAGGCACCGAGGAGATGGACAGTGTAGATGAGGTCCCAATCCTTGTCGGTCATATTTTTTAAGGATACATCGCGAAGGATACCGGCGTTATTAATAAGAACATGTACAGTGCCGAAAGCATTGACAGCAGTTTCGATAATCTTTTCGCCGAACTCGACAGAGTTGTAGTCGGCAACAGCGGTACCGCCGGCTTTCTTGATCTCGTCAACAACAGTGTCAGCGGCACGAGTACCGGCACCTTCACCATTGAACGAGCCACCCAAGTCGTTCACGACAACTTTGGCGCCTCTGGAGCCGTAGAACAGGGCATAGGCTCTGCCGAGACCTGCACCAGCGCCAGTGACGACTACAACTTTGCCGTCGTAGCGTAATTCAGACATTGTTTCCTCTTCCAAGAATTCAATTACTTAAAAGTAGCAGGATTCGTAATCGGAATGAACACGAACACACACAACTTCGGAAGGAGTAATGGAGAATAAGCGAACCGGCAGCTGATGATTATATATACCACCCCTCCAGGAAAAGTAAGAGGGGTAGGGTCAAGGGTTTACAACCTCGGCTTTACCAAATCGGGAAAATTAACTATGCAGAAATCTGTGGGGGAAGTAGAAGAAGTAAGGTTTTTAAGGGGAAATCCGAGTGGTGTTTTTTTTGTGTGCTTGCAAGCTTTGCGGGGTGTGAGGGTTTAAGTGGCCGAAATCATTTTAACTAAAAACTTCAATAGTTAATTCCCTATATATTATATGTTTGTCATACGATATGTGACTCAATTTGATGACTATGGCTTAGTTGGTCTGCTACCTGGGCTTGTTAATTGCTGTCATGTGACAGGGAATAGGGTTGTAATCTTTAGTGCGCTGTAAACTCAAAAATGTGCGCAATTGACCCGTACCCCGTCCCCCACGGCCTTTCTGCGTTGATCGCTGGATTCGAGCCTTGTCATGCAAAAAGCGACCAGGTCAGTCGACAACCTGATCCGGCCTCTACTGAATACACGGCTAAAAGAATCGCGACCGCTTATTGTTGGATTACACGACCCATCGAATGTACTTGGCCCGCAAATAGTGCGCGATCTATCGCGTACATTAGCCAACGCGATCTACCTTGATTTGGATGAGTTCTGCATGCCAAAGGCCAACCTCCAACGGCTTTACGCGAGTCTCCCCGATAATCCACTGATCCAATCGCCGGGGTTCATTGGTACCCACGATATCGATATGTGTCTGATGACTCTCAGAGCGCTAGATGACCTCAAGCAAGGAACGCTTCCTCGTGTTGCGGTCCCTAGATTCACTCGACCTACCCACAAAGATCCGTACGGAAACCGCTTGAATATTCCCAGTTGGACATCTATAGAGTCTGCAGACATTGTTTTTGTCAGATCATGGTTCATGGGCTACCCTGCAGTAGAGCCCGCAGACATTGAACAATGGTACACCGACGCCCTGCAAGGTGTACGACGCGCGCCGTTTCGAGCTACACCTATTGACCCATCTGCAGCCAGCCTCGAATCCTATTTCACAGTGAACTCGTTTTTGTCAGAGTATATGTCGTTATTGTATCCGCGCATTGACGTACTCCTGTCCACAGAACCCATCGCATACTCTGCCATCTATACCTGGTTACTCGGCCCTAAATGGACCGCGTCACATCCAAGCAACCAATGGCAATACGCCTTTAAGCGTCTCAACACACAAATGACCCTCCACAGTCTCTACCTGCCGCATATGCGCAAATACCCTCCTATCTTGCCATATTTACGCATGTCATTCACCACACAGCGGTCCTTCTACGCGCAGCAGCTTGTCCGCGAATCGCTGCATAATATGCCTGCTGAGCCGCACGAGCTACAGTCGGCAGTAATGTAAATCCACAGATACGAAACAAATAGAAATAAGTTACGTGCTATATCATGAAAACCTTTTAGACTTCTGTCTGTTACACAACCGGCATCAATGGGCCACCGTCTCTACTCCGCGCTCGCGACATAGCGGACACGAGTTTCGTCCCGTAGTCAGCCATGTGTCAATGCAATCGCGGTGGAAATAGTGCGCACATCCAGGCAGCTTGCGTAGCAGCTCTTCTTCCTCAAAATCAGACAAACACACAAGACATCTCCTCCCTTTGTCTATAGTCATATACTCCACGCCTTCTTCGGTAGATTCAATCATTCGCTCGTACCTCAAGTCGTCAGCATCAACAAGTCGTACTCTATACTCACCACCAGCAGCATTAACATCAGCCTCACCAGCAACTTCTGGCTTCGTGCTGCCAATGAAGTTGGCAAGAGTAACCATGTCTTCGTAGGTAGGGTTGTCAGTAAGCAGTGACGGCATAGAAAGAAGCGGATGCGACTCAGGGTATGATCCTCCAAGAACATATATAATCCAAGACCTCTGGCCTTGAACATTTCCACTGGCATTGTCATTTAATACACCGTGATCGTGCGTATGCGCATCTTCCGACTCAGATATTGATTCTTCCTCATTTTCTGAGTCCGTGCTCTCCCCATCTTCCGAATCATGTCTAAAGAAACTGTTCGAAGAAGATGGCGCATAATCTGAGTCGCTGTCGCTGTCATTATCATTATCGTCAGATGTACGCGTGAGTTGAACCGTGTCTGTGGCAGTGCTAGCGCCAAGCTCCTCATGCTCAACGTTCACACTAGAGTCTGTAGACCGAACACCAATAATAATAACCGGAATCATACGGTCGGCATTGGCTCCACCCTGCAGTTCAGATCTTCTAGCCAGTCTGAACATGCGGAATAAACTTAATGGAATAGCTTCGGGATCCGTCGCATTCACTTGACTAGTATCCGTTGTCGTTCCACCGCCATCTTCACGATCAGCAGTGTCATTAGCAGCGCTCCTAGGGCGTTCAGGAGTAGATTCTGCCAATGAAGTCATAAGCGAACTAAAAGGATTTGGAGTTCTTGCTTGAGCATTATCGGAGTCAAGACTTCCACGAGAATGTCTTTCTTGGTGCGCGGCAAAAGATCTTTCAACACCTCGCCTAAGATCTTCCATTAGTCTGCCCGATTGGAGTTGTTCTAGGAACCCTTCAAAGGTTTGCAAATCACTTTGGTCTTCATTTCCGTCTTCAGCGACTGATGAGCTACCTTCATTCTCAGATTGCAAAGATCGAACCAAAGATTCGCGTGCTGCCGTAAATATAGAGTTGCCAGAGTCACCTATCAAAGAGGCCGCCGTTGCGGCAGCAGCAATAGAAAGCAGCCGTGATAATATTGTGGCCTGAACTGGACCGGTATTCGGGCGATTAAACTGAGAGGAGGAGATGCTAGATAGCAAATTGCGAATATTGGCAACACTGTCATTAAGTGGAGGGTCTGAAGAAAGACCCAAGGGGGTAGCAGTAGCTGAAGCAGCAGAAGCAGTAGCGGCAGTAGCGGATGATGATGGTGATGCGTCGTCGTTGACCCAAGTAGAAGGTTGGTCGTAAGCACGCGAGGAGTCATCAGAGCGAGCGCTATTAAGACGGGAAGCAATGCCGCTCTGGGAAGAGCGTACCCGTCTGAGGATATCTGGCATGCGGAACGGGGAATGGGTAGCTTGCTGGCTGCTAGACTGGGATCGAGTGGCGGTGGCTCCTGAAATCGAGGATCCAGTTCTCGATGAGTCAGGAGAGGATCGGTCATTCGAAGCAATACTTCTGGCTATCGAAGCAGAAAAATTGTTTTGGGTAGGTGAGGAGTTAGATCGAAAAGAGGACAGTCCTACTGAAGACGGTGAGGAGGACTGCATAGAACGGAAGCTGACAGAACGGCGAACGCCTGTGAAAGCGGACCTAAAGCTCCGAAACATGGAATCTTGTCTAAGGGTGGTAGATAGAGTAGGCATTTCATCAGCAGTGGCTTCTTCAAAAGTCATATCGCGGAATGAAGGTCGGGAGGTAGCTAGGCGCGGACGACGAGTCAAGGGAGGAGCGGTAGAGTCGTTTGATTCGATTGATGAGTCGTCATTTCTGTGAGATAAATCAACGCACACAGAAGAGTTCCGCGAGCCCCGAAGATTTTCTATATGGGAGCTTAAGCGGCGCTTTAGACGAGTTGTGCGTGAAAGAGAGCTAGTGTCTGGTGGTGTTACAGATGAAGAAGTGCAGGACGCATCGGATGGTTGAGAGTGGCTACTATTCAAGGACGAGTCTGCTTGCGACTGATCAGCACCTCTTCGCCACGGACCATCTGATAGTACAGATACACTTTGTCCCATTATTGGTAATGTATAGAGCTGCGACCTAGTAGAGATGATGACAGCTTAGGGGCCAGGTGTGCGGAAAGATGCAGGAATCAATAGGACGGATGGGTCAGGGCTGAGGGCCAAAAAGCGAGGGCTGGAGTTGAGCGGCTAACTTAGTCAAAAAGTACACCTACAGTAAACGTATGCAGAATGCAACACCAAAAGAGGTAGGAAAAGGGGACTCGCAGATGGTACAATAAATGGCAAAAAGGGTCCTGCTGGGGGGACTGTTACGCGGATGGGGGCTAGCTTTGTCAGCTGGTGCTGGTGCGCCTGGGTTGGAAAGACATAAATCAGGGTAAAGGGTTTATTGGAAATTTGACCAATCATTGTACACCCAAAATTGCACCCGCTAAGTACATACCGGCTGTTTTTGTGCACACCACACTTACACACCATCTACATCTAATCTGCAAGAATGTCTGTCACAAAGCAGTACCGATCAAAACCCACATACGTTGCTCTACCGCGATTTGCTGGCCTTTCATACCAGCGATACATACGCTGGGGCCCTACTCTTGGTTTGTGGGGAGGTGGAGCTGTACTCGCCCTGCTCTACTTCGCTGAGCCCATGCCCGACGTCCGCCGCGACCTGCTCAGCAAGATGCCTATCTTCGGCTCCTACTGGGACCGTCCTATTGCTCCCGAGGACAATCCTTACTAGACGCTATACGATTCACGTAGTTATTCATTCCTGTGTTATTCAGCAGGTATTGCAACTGCAAGGGTCAGCCAAACCACTGGCCCGGCTGTAGCCTAATCTTTATAGAAATTGGACTGCCGGTTTCGAGAGGATCCGGAATCGCAATGCGATCTCCACGCCCTCGACAAATAATGAAACAACAATCAGCAGAATAATAATCCATGTGATCTTCTGCATGTTGATATCCGCAATTGAGTCCTGGATGATGTCGGTCAATTCTAGAAACACCTTACATCGCTCATTTAGCACGAGGATTCGTTGGTCGATCTCCAGGTACTCTCTCACCGCCGTATACAGCGGATGCAGAGTAGGTTCTGCCTCCCAGAAAAAGTCTGGAGTGTCGAGCACGTTCGACGATAGGTTCACGTCCACTCGTAGCTTAAACAGTTTACCGGTCAGCTTCATTACTTGCTCGCGGTCCATGCCCAGCTTCCCCAATAGCGCCAAAGTCTTCGGAATGTGCTGGATCTCTCTCATAGTAGATGCCATCCTCGCTTCAAACCGGCACAGTTTTGTAGACTGAGCGATAGCGTGCGACATCGTTAGTTTGATCATGTGGTCCCCTGACCGCAGTGTGATCATGTCATTGTATATCCTCGGTCGCCGCGTGTACGGCAAGTACTCAAAGTTGAACTCCTCCGTCTCAATTTCCTGGTCCGAAATAGGACGAACAATAAGCTTGACGCCTTCAGCCAGCTTCGGTACTCCAGTGTTTTCCAGCGCTGGGTTCCGCCAGTTGGCAAAAGCAAGATCGGCAAGGATATCTTTCTCTTGGATTTCGCTGAAGTTCCAAAACACAACAACACCGTAAGAAAATATAAACAGTTCTGCCATCTTGGTCATTTCCGGTGTTGACCAGGATTTACGTCGGGCCGTACCTGAGACAAGGTCTGGCTGCTGTTCGTCTTCGTTATCTCGTGTAGCGGGCGAATGCTGCCGCGGAATAGATTCTGATCTGCTAGTATTCGTCTGACGTGGTGGAGACCGCGAGTTCCGTGCCTTATTAATGGCATTGAACGGCGTGATCGCAGCAGAGCTTCGAACTCTACATCCACTGATACCTGGTAGTAGTGGCAGCGCATAACAAACGTATGCAACTTCCTCGAACACCTTAGGAAGAACGTTGTGATTAGCGTGCAAAAACTTCGCGGAATCCAGCAACCTGTATCCCTCTGCAGTGCAATATGCAGTGACTCGAGGCAGCTTCTCGGCTCTGAAGGCCTTAGGCATTTTCTCAGCATAAGTTCTTTTCGGCGCTGCGGCATGATCTTGGCTTTGTAATGCTTCTTGTTGTTGGTACATATGCTCGCGGGCAATTTTGCGCTGAATTGCTTCGTCATCCCACATGGGCGACATGTCGTCATCGTATTCGTCCATATCCTCATAAGCGTAGCCGTACTGGTCGTAGTCCTCGTCGCTGTCCTCGTCGAGTACAGCGTAGCTACTTTCACCATCTGAGAAGCGTCTGCCTCTTTGACGAAGCCGTGATGGGTCATTATGTTCAGAGGTGATTGTTCGTGAGGGTGCAGCAGATGATTCTGGAAGTAAGACTAGTTTCTGAGAGACTTTGGATGTTCTACCTTGAAGAGCAGGCTGTGGTGCTAATTTACGTGCAATTGCCCTCGTTCCAATTCTTTTCAGTGATCCAGATTGCGCAGTAGCTAGAGATGCATATGTTGAAGAGCCCTGTGGAGGGGCTAAACGTGTAGGAGAGGTGTTTAAGCTTCTTTCAGTATATGAAGGAGTACGGGCTTGCGAAGAAGGGATATCACTAACATTAGACAAGATTCTATCAATCGATATATTACGAAACCTGCTTGGTTCAGGCTGAGATAGGCGCTGGACTCTAGGTGCAGTAAGTGGTTGATTATTTGGGTTTGGTCTTAGTTTTTGAGGTGACAGAGACCGGGGCTGGTTTGCAACATTCTGGATTTGATCTGATGAAGTTTGATTGCCACTAGAGGAATTGTCAACAGCATGCAGTGATTCATTTTCAGTAGCAGTAGACGAATCTGATAAAGGTCTACTAGATATTTTTTGATCCACTTGTTGATTAGAACGTACAGGTTTCTGTTCGCTCATTTTTTTCCTCGTAGCGGTGGTGAAGTTAAGTGGAGCAAAGGGTTGAAAAAGGCTAGAAGCTCCCAGGGGGTCCAACCAAAGGGCTTCTAGTACGAATGATACTACAGTTTTTAAAAGTATAAAAATCTATTAAAAGAATGTTTAAAACTACTTTTTCAGTGAATTCGTTTCTGAAATGTCACGTGAAGGGGTTTCAATGACCGAAGCAGGCGATAAGATGGTGGTATGGTGGATTGGTTTACCCCGCAGATCGCCCAATATGCCTTTAAATGAATGCGCAATTGCATGACGTCCTTCCCATAATGGCACAATACCTACACAAATAACCGAGCAGAACATCCAGATGATACCGACGACGACCCATCCGGTAAAGAATTTCTCAGAAAACACATAGGACGTTCCGTACATAGGCATCGGCCATAGTACAAGGAAACACACAGCCATTGTTATACAGACATAACGTGCGATCTTTGAAGCTTTTTGCATTTGTTTTGCGCCTTCAATAGCCTTCTCGTGCATTATATCCTCATTCACAGGCACACCTTCGTCGTCCGTGAACCCAGAATCATCTGCAGATCGGATGTTCGCCATACTCTTCCAGTTATAATTATCTGGCTTGAATATCAGCGTAAGTATTGGCACGAATACCATTGGCGATAATAGTGCCGTTATATTACCTGCGAGCATAGGAATGTTGGATCCGGTGCTTTCGATAGTTAACTCACCGTATTTCAGCTTCGTCGTGACGAGCCACGCAGTCAAAGAGCATGCAAGCCCCATCGGTGGCGATAGACATGCAGCATAAATGTTCTGACCCTTCCACATTAGTGTGAGTACCGCAGGAATCACACCTGCCGAGACAATAATTCCCATGAACAGGTACAGCCATCCCATAGAGACACCTCCATAGTACAACCCGACTGCAAACGAACTCAGAATCAGGCCGTACAAGACAACTGACACGTGTGCAGCCACGATTAGCTTTTTTCCAGAAGCCCGCGGATTAATGTACGTCTGATATATGTCGTACGTGCAAATTGTCGACACAGCAATGAGTTCAGAGGATGCAGCTGACGTGACGGCCATGAACACTAAAATAAGTGCAGCCGTAGCACCGCCTTTACCAAGCAGCGCAACTGCGGCATTAGGCAAAACTAGACCAGCCTCTACCTGTGCGCTGGTCATTAGATTTGGGTACGTAGGGAACACTGGTGTGTTCTCTAGCGCTCGGCATGCCAGCCCCATAGTAGTAGCACACAACCAAGGGATTGCGAACCACGACAGCCCACCAGCTATGTATCCGGGAAGTGCTGCAGCGGGTTGAGCGGCAATAGCTTTGTTCCAGTATCCGTTGTCGAGGAAAACGGTGCCGAAATTTCCAATGATATTTATGACAAAGAATATGGCGCCGTCTTGAGATCGCATTGTGAGATACGACCCGTCGGCGTTACCAGGAACTGGGTTTTCAGCTGATAATGCAGTAAGGAGACTGTACATTTTTGAGGTTGAACCAATAACGCTGCCGTTCACGTACGCTGCAATGGCGAATACAAGGAGAATAATGATCAGACCAACAGTGTGGACGTAATCCGTCAAGAATGTCGCTTTAATACCACCAAAGAGCGTGTAGATAACGACACCGAGCGGCAAGAGGTAGCAACCGGCTACAGGACTGATACCAGTGAGGTCAGTAATAGTAGCAGACCCGCCAGCGAGGAGCATGACCGTGACCAGGATGTTGGTAAAGAGCCCGAATACCATATAGGTGATATGGCCCCATGCGCCGTACCGCGCACGAACAACCTCAAGGAACGTGTGTGCGAGAGGGGCTTTCTTTTTTAGTTCAATTGCTATTGTTGCGAATAGAATGATCTGCACGGTCGCACCTGAAGCGTACCAGAAAGGCCCGCTGACGCCGTACTTGTAGGCGACTGTGGACGACTGGAGCAATGTGGCGGACCATGTCCAGGACGAGACCACTGCAGAAGCAATTAGCCCCGTCTTCACGGAGTGCCCGGCAGTTGAGAATTCTTCAGAGGTTACAACCTCATGCTGATATCGTTTCAGGACGATAGTGGTGAGGACCATGCCCGCGGCAAAGGCCAGGCCGAGACCGATCAGTACGCCGTATCCTGCGCCCTGTGGAAGTGGAGCAGCATCAGACATGTTGGTTTTAGTTAGAAGTGGTGTGAGAGGACAGCGTGCTAGTGTTTTAATACGATAAGACTAGTAGGCCGTTGATAGCTGATTAAAATTTAGACAGTTGAAAATGCCTAGTCTGTTATTAAATATAGTGGACGCCAACACTTCGCCGGTCCGCTGTTGCACCAGCGCGCGCGGTAGAGCTGCCCAAAACAGGCTTATCAGAGTTTACACTGTGATAAAATCTCTTTAAAAATGTTCATGATGTAAGGATCCGAGCTGATTCCTAAGTACTATCACTGAACATCGAGGGAGTCTTATAACCTTGATCTGCGATCCATATTTGTATAAGGTTTAGATGAACTTGTTGGAACCGTGTGATTGGCTGGATTATCTGCAACACTTATTTTAATATGATGCCGCACGGATACAGTTTAGATAAGAACAACATAGTCCAATAGCGACTAATCAATGGGTAACTGGAAAATGCTTTTTCAGGAACGCCAGTTGGCCGTAAAAGACCATGGTATGATGAAAGAATTGCTGTATAGGTGCGGCCGAAGTTAGATCGATCGGTATGATAATGGATCGGAGGGAACATAGCAGTTCAATGAAACAAGAAACGTGACAGGTTGAATAGAACAAGATCTAATTTGTATATGACAACCGAATGGGTCTGTTTGAGGTATTGTAGAGCGCTAACAGGGCAAAAGTATGGGGAAAGCTGCATTGCGGTATATACATTTAAGTTTTAAGGGCTATTGGAAAGTGTAACACAGACTCGAGAAGTATTCCAATTCTCACATCGAAGTACGTAGAATGTAAAAGATCAGCAAATAGATTATAAATTGAATCGACTATTACAATTTATTATAATCGTTTAAATCGAAACATTAAGCGTCGAGCATAGAATCATCAATCACTCCCCTACATCTACAGCTAACTCAATAAAAAGAATAAGGCTTCATAGAGAGGCATAACCAACAGACCTGTTGGGTGGTTCGTACACTAAGTGGGTTCTTTTCGGAGGGGTAAAGCGAGATTTACTCTTCATCATCATGTTGCTCGATAGCCTGAGTCTGAAGACCCTTGAAGGTGTCAACAGAAACGGACTGAACGTAAGCAAAGAGTTTCTCTTTTGCGTCTTCGTCATCGTTGCGTTTGCGGGATATACGCAGACGTAGACGGTGAGGAACACCCTTAATTCCATGGCCCCAGACGGCCTTGTTAAGAGCGGGATCTAAACGAACATCAGTAGTTCCCATGTGCTTCTCGGCAAACTTGCGAATCTCCTTGATGGCACGGGGAGCACGGCGCTTGAATTGAACACCGTGAATGCGTTTGTGCAAATTCAAGGTATATTCACGAGTAACTACAGCCCGTAAGGCGTCCACGTTGTCTTTTCTTGATGAAGCCATCTATTTCTGTGTGGATATTAATGTGAATGGTAGAAAGGTAAATGGGTTTACTTGTTGCTTCCCAAATGGTTGCGTCTTTGCTGGGTCTCGTTCATTACACAAACAGTCACAAAACCCTATAGTTTCTATGACAACACTCTTCAGCCCTCACACAGCCGCACCCGGGTCGTCCACTCTTACACAGGTTTTTTTCGAACCACTCTGCCGAGACCGTCTTTTTACTTCTCAACATCTCTTCTCACCCATGAGATTCACACCGCGTACTGTTGCATCGCGATATTGCATACATGGTGCTAGATGCAAATCTACAACTGCACCTGCATCACCTTTTGAACCGAGTCGCCCGTTACCTACCAAGTTCAATCAACGACACTCTTCAAAATCTGAACCTATCTTTCCACCAGGAAAACTCACATATTACCCTTCTCCTACTATAGCTAATCCTCTGTATACTCCTGCATTGTTTATACCTGGCTCAGAAGCGCGTCAAAAAAATCAAGCTATAAAGAAACTATGTCTACAGAACGATGTCCGCTTCGAAGACCCTACTCTTCCACCACTGCTCTCATCGAGTAAGTATACTAAGTATAACGTCACCGCTGATCACGTCGAGCAAATCAGGAAACTGCGCGCTGAGAACCCAGAAATAAATACTGTACAGACTCTCTCTCGTCAGTTTAACTGTTCTCCTGTATTCATATCAATGGTCGCACCTGCCCCTGACTCCTGGAAATCGAAACTCGAACAAAAACTCGCAAAAACGAAATCACTTTGGACAAAAGAACGTATGTTGGCAGATATTCATCGTCAAGCTCAAAAACAGAATTGGTTACAGGATAGTTAACCAGTCAACTAAAAGACAGAAACATTCGCATACTCATGGACTAATGATCTTTGTCCTTGCGCTTTGTAAATATCATCGGACCCACCTCTTCCTCCACAATATCTCTATCATTTCTCTAATGACATATATCTATTTTTAACAGTAAAATAAAATTGTAAATGTAGTCATTTTGTCATTTAAATATAATAGATCAATAAGTTGATTATAATCTACCTCCACCAGTAGACATCAGTACAACCCGTTTCTGCTTTCTTCCTTTCCGCATTTTGGTTTCCACAACTGGAGGTCGTGTATCGTCTCGAAAAAGCAAATCACTGTACTCCGGAACTTCGTAAGTGCCCGGCGGAGCATACCATTCAGGAACTACCGACGAACCGTTTCGTGCAACATCTGAGAATGCCACAGGCGGCATGTGCAGGCTTGATGCAACACTGCTTCCACCGTTGCCATCACCTATATCTTCCTTAGAAAGCTCTAGCGCTAGAGTCAAGTCTGAATCGTCAATTGAAAATCTGGAGAATGTCGTCTCATCAATTTGCACTTCTTTCCGATTCTTAGATTCCTCCGCGGCAATCCATCGCGCCCTTTGTCGATCTTCCCGACGTTCTTTTTCTCTTCTGACTTTCACTCGCTTTACGAGCTCTTTCTCGTGAAGTTTTAAAGTCTCAGGCGACACTATTCCGCGCCAATCACACTCCAAAAACGAAACCTCCGCACCGAGTGGTAAGTTACGCAAAAAGCGTCTATGTGACCGCATCTCTTCTGTCACTATATGCCCAGAGGATATGTGTTGAACACGTACTAAAAGCGAAGTAGGAAATTTGGAGTAGTCTTGAAACTCAGATTTGAGCACTTTCAAATCAATATTAGAGAGGAAACATCTGCTTCCATCTTTAGGCTGATAGAAATACATCATGTTCTCATTCTCAGGCACACTGTCAGAATTGTTAACCTTAAGCTTCTCACTCTGTTCAATTGCCGCAAGCTCCACAATAGCGGCTTCAACATTAGCAACCGCTTTGTCGGCCCAAAAAGTTGTGTCAAGGTCCGGATATAAAACGAGGTCTGCTTCCGCGACGGATTTAATGTGAGAAATGTCATGCTCAAGCTGCGTACACATGTACTGAGGCGAGCCGATCAACAACCGGGACGTCAAAATGCATTCAGCATCTTCTACAGCAGGCAGAGCGCTTTGCAAAGGTGTGTCAGCGGGGAATGTCACAGAACATGGGTTCTTCCAGGCCATAAGTCGGAGTCTAATGTCTGCCCCTGGATGTGGGTGATCTGACCGGTTGGTCTCAATAAATCTGACAGGTTTCAGATCTTTCGGGTGAATGCGATCCGCACATTGCGGGCAGCTTCTATGCAGCGACTTGGCTTCCGGATCAGAGGCAAAAAGTTTTAATGAGCAGGTTAAACACATTATATGGCCGCATCGAGCCATCCGCGGCGCAGTAGCGGGTTCAACCAAACATATTGGGCAGGGACCGGCCTGCTGAGGTAGTGCCAACACTTGCAGAACTAATGCCCACGGAACAGGCTCATCCGGCGCATTCGCAAGGAGAGATAGCGAAGGATCAGCTCTCAAAACAAATCGGTAGTTCGCAGATACGATCTCAGCGTTATCGCGATACCATTTAGCGATCCGCGGCCGGGGGTCTTGATGCGCAGGTCTTGCATCATAATAACCACTAAACGAGTAGTAGTCATCCAGCGCCGATTGAGTAGAGACCTTGGACTTAGTAGCACTGTCTCGTCTACGGCCTTCAGGTCTGGGCTTGCGTTTACTTGTGTTTACAGGATTAAGTGGAGCTCTGGCGGAGGGGCGAGGTTGCGTATGTGTCGGCATCGCGCGCGGAGGCGGGGAGTCTAATGGAGGCGGAAGAGGCGGCAAAACACGTCTTTGAGAATCACGTTTGTTATTCATGACAAAATAAAACAGGAAACAGCTTTGTTTGCCACCCAGCCGATCCAGTCAAAGGCTACAAGCGCCTTCCAGAAACTGGTGTTAGCAGAGTAGAGGCTAAGAGAGGTACAGGGTATTCTCCCAGTGAATGGTGGCTAACACGAATCACGTGATCTACAGCGTTTGAAGATTCTAGCGAGGATTTATATAGCAGAGATAGGAATGTTCAGTGAGCGGCTGCAGCTTCAGACTGGGGACGTCGACGAACTGATTCTGCTTCTTTTTCTTCTTCAATTAGTTTGACCACTTTTTCAATTTCAGATGCTTCTAGAGTTTCGAGCGTTTTGCCTGGGCTCATTAAGACGATTTCAATGTTATTTGAGCCAGTTTGCACGATTTCTAGTAGCGCTTTAACTGTGAGCTTTATGCTTTCGTCACGATCCAGATCTGGTTTGTAGTGTTTCTCCAGGAATTCTCTCACGGTCTTGGAGGATCTTCCCACGGCATTGGCTTTCCATGCGGAATAGATGCCTGAAGGTTCTGTAAGGTACAATCTTGGGGTAGAATCGTTCGGGTCAAAGCCAGCAATGAGAGTTGATATGCCGAACGGCCTGACGCCGCCACTCTGTGTATATCGCTGCTGGACGCCAGCTACAAATCGAGTTAGATATTCGACAGTGACAGGGTCTTCTACCTGCAGACGATGCGATTGAGCTTCAACTCGCGCTTTGTCCAGAAGAATTCTGGCATCCGCATGAAGTCCAGCAAATGCGAGTACAACATGTTTATCTACAACGCCGATTTTTGATGGCGTGGTGCGCTCGTCTTGCAGTTTGACTGCTGCGCGGCGTTCGCATCCCAGCACGACAATGTCTTTACCCTTCACGCCTACAGCACACGTTCCCCTCTTTACAGCTTCGTGTGCATATTCTACTTGAAACACGTGTCCATCGGGACTGAATACCGACAATGCCCGATCGTATCCGCTCATTGATTATTATTTGCGGTTCTGGTAAGTTGTTAAGAGGCAATCTTCACAACCGTACCTGTGAGGTGTGTCTCCATCCCAAGGCTCGACGGCGCTTCTGATTGGTCAGCAATGAATACTTCAGTAAACACTTGAAGCAATTAGAAATTGATTCAGACTTATGAAATTTACCTTTTAAATTGTCAAACTGCTTATAATAAAAAAAATACATGTTATTAGGGTGACAAAAGCGACTAATTAGACAGCTGAAGGTACACTCCACCATCGGTAGTATATTACCCTTTCGAGTTTCACCTGAACCTTATTCTTTTCATACCTCCACACTACCGCAATTTCTTTCTTTCTGTCATATTTCTCGCAAGACGTGGACATAAGAGCCTATCAGACAGTATGTTTACTTTGAGGATATTAGCGAGGAATTTGCGGAAGTTACAGACAGTAAACCAGCTACGGGCGCGCGTTTCTGTTAACAGATTCTCCTCATACACACCTACTCGCTCAGGGTTAACGGCTGAATCATACCCTGAGCTGCGCCGCGGTCCTTTCTCCAGGCTTACAGACGCCGATATTCAGTATTTTGAGTCGATTCTACCAAAAAACGCGGTCATTACTGACCCTTCAGATATTGAACCGTGGAATGAAGACTGGATGCATAAGTACAAGGGCCAGTCAAAACTGATGCTCAAACCAAAAACTACCGAACAAGTAAGTGCTATTCTCAAGTACTGCAATGACAAATCACTTGCTGTTGTCCCACAAGCTGGTAATACGGGATTAGTTGGTGGCTCAGTGCCTGTATTCGACGAGATCATTGTCTCGGTCGCTGCTATGAATAACATCCGTTCGTTTGATCCTATCTCCGGAACGCTGATCGCAGACGCTGGCTGTATTCTCGAAACCACAGATTCCTATCTTGCTGAACGAGGATTTATTTTCCCGCTTGATTTAGGAGCAAAAGGGTCTTGCCAAATTGGTGGCAATGTCTCCACGAACGCCGGAGGTTTGCGTCTACTGCGCTACGGATCGCTTCACGGAACTGTTCTAGGAATCGAAGCTGTGCTGGCCGATGGCCGCATCATTTCTACGATCGATTCTATGCGTAAAGACAATACTGGTCTTGACGTGAAACAACTTTTTATTGGTGCCGAAGGTATACTGGGCGTCGTCACTGGTGTTTCTATCTTGTGTCCTGCCCGCCCCAAAGCTGTCAATGTTGGCTATTTTGCGGTATCGTCATTTGACTCTGTACGCAAGGTATTTGGACGAGCAAAAGAGGAACTTGGAGAGATTCTGTCAGCATTTGAGTTTATGGACAGACAATCACAGATCATTGTAGGTGAACAACTCGATCATCTTGTCTGGCCTCTTGAATCGAATGAGCACCCGTTCTACCTTGTCATTGAAACATCTGGTTCTAACAAGGAGCACGACGATGCAAAACTAGAAAAATTCTTAGAGGATATTATGGAAAGTGGCGATGTTGTTGACGGAGTAGTTGCTCAAGACGAGACACAACTCCTTAACCTTTGGTCGTGGCGTGAAGGTATTGCCGAAGCCATGGGAAAGGCCGGTGGAGTTTATAAATATGACGTGTCAATTCCTTTGTCACACTTTTACGATCTTGTAATTGATGTGAGGCAAAGATTAGGTGAAAAACAACTCTACGGAACAGAAGGAGCACCTGTTATGGAAGCTGTGGGCTATGGACACATTGGAGACGGAAACCTGCATTTGAACGTCGGAGTTAAGCAGTATACTAAAGATGTTGAAAAGGCGCTTGAACCATATGTATTTGAATGGATTCAAGAGCATAAGGGATCTATTTCTGCTGAACATGGACTTGGATTTGCAAAACGTCCGTTCCTTCGTTACAACAAATCACCAGAAATGATCGAATTCATGAAATCTATAAAGAATCTACTGGATCCGAAGGGGATTATGAACCCATACAAATATATGTGAAAAGTCGTTATTTTGTCATAAAAGAGAATATTCACACTAAGCGCTAATATATCTTAGCGTATATATATTTTCATCAGTAGGACGAACAATGTCTTTCTGCAAGCCAGTTACATTTTGCTGGATCTTTCTGCAAATTCGCGTAAATATTGACCGGTTAGAACGAATGTATGGCCCATGTGAAATAAACAGCGCCTTTATCCAAAGTAAGTAAAATTCCACATGATGCGTAGTCTCCATTTCCTTGCCAATATATTGCAGAAAGTTCTCAAGGTACACCACCGGCACGCTTTGAGCAATCAGGTTGATGATTTTGTAAGGAATGTTTTCACAGACCTGTCTGATCAGATAATCCTCATTTAATCTGAAAGCCATCACAAGCGCCTGGATATAGTTCTTTTCTTTGAGCACTTCTAGCGTGGACGCAGGGGACACTGTTATGTCGAGATCAAAGGGGTCAAATAAAAGAATATTGTCTAGCGAGTACATTAAAAGACCTTCAGTAGCACATACGGCAAAAGATCTGCCAGTAGGGTCAAATTTGACTGAAGATACTCTGATTGCTGGTTGAGTTTTGCGTTTGGACAGATCACCACGCGAAGCCCCTGGTAAAGTGTTGTCTATTCGGTCTTCAAGGTCCGACGCATCACCTGTAGTATCGATAGAATCCACAGGTCCAGCTTCAGTCAACAGGCTGGAGTTCAAATACTTCTGTGTACCCTGGAGTTGCATATTCATAGACACCGTGTACTGTTTTACAAGCACAGAGGATGCGATATCGTAGAGACAGACATAGTTGGCGTTTCCACCACCAATAATGCACGAGCCGTCAGGAGAGTAAGCAATAGTCGAGAAGAACTTGGCTCGTGAAGAATTCTTAGCAGTGAATCGATCTCCAGAGTGTCGGCCGCCTGCTATATCTTTGCGGCCATCGATCATTCCCATTTGTTTACCCTCTGCGACATCGTAGAACACGATCTGACCGTCTAGCGTTGAGACAGCCAGTTCCTTAGAGTCTGGACGCATGTCGATGGCCAGAACATCGGAAGACATCTGAATTGGCTCTACGTCATGCGCACGACTGAACACGTTCCATAAACGGACAGTGCGGTCCCAGCTTCCAGAAGCCAGAACACCCGAAATGTCACCAAATGCTAGAGAAACCACTGGACCTTCATGGCCCTGCAGTGAGTCGAGATATTGACCGGTTTGCACAGACCAGACATGGATGTCATAATTGTTCAGAGAACCTGCACAGACGATTTCACCGGATGGATCGACAGCGAGACTACTGAACTGGACCCTATCCGGGGCTGTGAAAGTTCTAAAATTGCGGTAACGGATAAGATCGTAGGCTCGAATTGAGCCATCAAGTGACGCGGTAAATACTACGTCACCACGTCTGGAGAAAGCGAGCGCAGTAACAGCAGACGAATGTTCAGAAAAGGTCACAATCGAGAAGCCTGTTAAAGTGTCCCAGACTTTGACCTTGCCGTCGTCAGAGGCAGTTATAAGCTTAGAACCATCAGGCGAGTAGACCAGCGCGCTCATGGCATCATAATGGCCCTGCTGTTTCAGGATGTACGATTCAGATTGCCACTCCCATACGAGCAGCTGGCCGAGTTTGCTAGATCCAAAAGCAAGCCATTCTCCGGAACTGTTTATTGTGACAGAATCGATATTGTGTTGTGAGATGGATATTGTGTGGAAGGTCGAGAACGCAGGAAGCTCTACGAGCGAGAACACGCCGTCAGCAAACCCTGCGACGAGCATATTAGACGTTGGCCGGAATGCCGCGCAAACTATTTTTGAAGATCTGTTGAAGTAGTGTTTGTCAGTAATACTCCAAGTGGCGGGTATTTCATCGTCGGGCATATCGTCGAGCATATCGTCTGCAGCTTCTGGTTGGATATAGTTCCAGACAAATAAAGCGCCGTCCTGACTGAGTGTGTATATAGTTTCCTGGTCGTCAGAAAAAAATGCTGCAACAAGTGGCTCGCGATGGCCGTAAAGTGCAGCCGCTGCTAGAACATCCTCGGTATACAACGAATAGATCCGCGCAGACAAGTCCTTGGACGCCGTGAGGAAAAATCGTGTATCTGCAGACCACTGAATATGGACAACATCGTCGTAATGGCCAGTATAAATTCTGTGACGTACAAAGGGCGCAAATGAAACGCTTGTCACAGATACAGGCGTCTTCCAGACCTCTATGTGTCTACCAGTAGCAGCTGCGAATACGGTACCATCAGGAGAGAACTCGATTCGTGTGACTTTCTGCTTGAATGTAAAGTGATAAAGCACTGCCCGGGTAACGAAATTGACCAAAATACCTCGACCGTCAACGTCTACAGATAAAAGTAGCGTAGCTTGTGGGTTCAAGGCGATACAGCTGATATTCTTTCTGTGCTCGTAGGCGAAGGTATAGGAGCGGTTACCGACAAGATCAAAGTACGATACCCTGTTGCCGACGGGACTGAGAATACCTTTACCATCTGGCACAAAGACAAGATTTCCCTGCTTATACACGGTACCGAGAAGGTTCGATAGGTGGAAATTGGTCTTCATTTTTATATGTAAAAGGTACAAATGACTTAGAGGTATAAGAAAAAAATAGTGTTCGAAGAAGTGTGAAAAAGTCTTGTTTCCTAAAAGGGTAAGTCCCACAAAATTTTCATCTAACTACAGAAATACATAGGCAGTAGTAGCAAAAAACCAGCCTCGACAGCGACATAATTGTCCCTTTCTGCCGAAAATGTCGTCGCGGCTTATGACAATGAAGTTTATGCAGAAGGCGGAGGCACGGGAAAAGAAGGCTGATTATAGTATACCTGAAATTGTACCGGTTAGTCAAACGGATACAGAAACAAAGTCAATAGATGGATCTGAACATTGGGGATCAAGTCCTGTTCCAATAACAAAGAATATTAATCATATAACTTATGTAGGGTATAGTGATCCAATATTTGGTAATCAGAGTATTGGAAGACGCAGCTACGGCATTACTGCAAAGAAACGGAAGCTTGATGAGTTTAATGCGGATATAGATACACATACTGATGATGAACAGTCTGATCATCGCTCATCTAAACATACACCTAAACACTCAAAAATATTCTCTTTATTGGCATCTAGAGACTCTCCGGATCCTTCTTCTGACAACTTTAAGAGCATTATGGATAAAGTAGATAAGGAGTTCATCTCGAATGCCCAACATATGAAACAATTATCTGGCGGTGCATCTACATTACATCGATCTAGTCAGTTTCAGTCAAAGAAAGGTATATCTAAACCCCAAAGAGCACCTAAAAAGAGAAAACAGCTCTTACAGTACGAGAAATCACAGCGGCAGAAGGCAAAAAAGGAAAAGCGGTTTGAGAAACGAGCTAACCTCGTTTCGCACGAATAACTTTTCTTTTTCTCTCGTTACTTCTTTTTTTTGCCCGAAAGGAACTTACCTGCTTCTAGAGCGCTTCTAGTTGCTATATTAATGTCTTTAAATCGATCAGGTCCTAACAATGTTCCTCCAAACCAGCGGGAAACAACTACAAGAACGTTCTCGACACCCTATTTGTTAGTATCACTCAACGGTTAGTGTCGAGTTACTTACCGTGATCTAGTCGTTAGTATGTCAGAAGAGAATAGTTAACAGTTGACTGGTAAATTGTTGATTCGGGCAACATTACTTACCGATAGAAGATGAAGCATTCGAGAACCAGCTGCAGTTTCACCGTCGTCGTCGCAATCTTGAGCCATCATACCGTTAGCGAGCTTTATACGATATGCGTACATATTGTGAGTTGCTCTGCCAACTTTTTTGTCAAGTTTTAAAACTTCGAGTCGCTGCTGCGCTTCTTCCACCGAATGAACTTCAACCGCGAACCCGAGGAATGTACTCTTACGATCCACTACCGGCTCGCCGATGCTCCAGCCCTTTTTGGGGTCATCGTCCGGCTTCCAGTCTATGAGATCATAATTTCCAATCTCTTTCCTGCGTGTCTGGTAAATGTCAGAATTCGTTTCGGCTTCATTGTCGTCTCCGTGATAAGACACGGGCGCGACAGACTCCTCGAGCGCAGCCAGGGCCACAGGATCATAGGAATCCAGTTCTACCCGCGCTCTAAGAGCGTCAATCAGTTCAAATACGCACACTTCGCCTTCTCGAAAAACATCGTTTTCCAAAATCGCCTGGATATCTGCTACCGAGTATTTGTCGGGTCGCACTGATACTACACGCGGGCCCACTTCCGGGTACGTGGGGGCGAAGTCCAGCATCACCTCCATATCCTCGCAATCTGGCGGTCGCAGAACATATCGCCCACCTGAAACTTCTACTAAGCATTCTGGATAAATCGAATTTGTCGCCAGAACCTCGTCTGCAAGTTCACTAGCCATATGCTGCTATTGTATGTCGAAATCTACCTTTCGCGTATTTGGGACTACTGCCTTTGTACCTGGGCTGAATTTCTACGGTTATATTATATAACCCTTACTTCCTCGAAAACGCGCAATTCGCTTAAATAACAATAATATTCTATAATAACAATCATACTTTACAATTGGTAGCACATCTCTAACGGTATCGCAGTAAACCATAGTACACTATGCTACGCTGGTACCACATAGTCGCATACACTACCTAATTAGGCAATGAGGCTCATATAGAGAATAAATTTTCTGTCCAGCAGCAACAACACCAATCGAACCACTGTATTTTTTTCTTTTTTTCGTCCTACAGTTAGCCCTAACTAGCTTCAAACACTTTCTGTACACACTAAATAAAGAAATGAGAATAATAGCTTTAACAGACAGCAGTTGCGGGCTGAAAGATGTGACTTTTGAGCCTGGAACTGACACTTCTGTGAAGTCACAGACTGATTCTAAGCTGCAGATCATGAAACACGAATACGCAATGACTGAACCAGTAACAGCAGCTGCGTATGCTCCAGTGACTGCATATGGACCGCGATTGGCTGTGATTACTGCTAGTACGTTTCAGCTGTTCACTCTTGACCAACTTGACCAACCAGAACGCGTCTTTCATTTAACAAGCAAGGACACCTACTTCACACTTCAATACACGCAATACCAGTGCCTCTTTGCATGCGGTGTAAACGGCACGATTGTGCATTCTGATGTGTCGAATGAAGATACACCAGTTAAGGAGTTGTACTCTAAAAGGACGAAATCGCGGCATGGACTGTCGGCATTCCGGGCGCACCCCGTTCAGCAAAGAGTGATCGCATATGGCGGTAAAGAGACCGAACTAACATTGACCACTGTGGATGGACTTGAATCGGGGGTTAGCAGATTTAAAGCCAAAAATGTCAAGAACGACGAGCTTGATCTGCGTGTGCCTGTATGGGTCAGCGATATCCAATTCCTAGATGTCAATAGACCTGCCTCTGAAGGTTACAGAATAGCTATCTCTACGCGTTACGGACAAATACGCATATATGAAACGAATGTATCTCGCCGTCCTATACGCGACATCGAGGCATCAGAGTACCCTATAGTTGCACTTACGATGGGTTTAGCGGACGACTTCTTAATATTCTCTAATGCACAGGCTGAGACGTGTATGTTCAACGCGGCAACTGGTCAGATCGGCGGCAAGTTCAGGGGTGCATCAGGGTCAACGTTAACCCTAGAATCTGGATATGTTTATGGTACAGATTCAGAAGCAGAAGACTCTCGGCGTGCTCAGTGCGTGCCTGTTCGGGGAATTATCGCTACAGGATCATTAGACCGCGTGCTTCGCGTGTACAATGTGGAGACACGATCAAAGATTGCGCATATTTATCTTAATAGCCGCATCATATCTCTCTGTATTATTGATCCGGACTTCTCTAAGGCTACTGATGCTAAAATTGAAGGAACAGGTTCGCCAGAACAGGGTAAAGACGAGCAGGACGAACAGGAAGGTAACGATTCAGACGATGAACTGTGGAATTCTATTCCTGAGTCGCGCACATAAAGCGATTTTTTGCTTAAGAAAGACTAGTGAAACTTGCCTTTCTTTTTTTAATTAGTGGAACAACTGCATTTAATTACCTGAAAGCGTCTATTAAAACGCTATTCTTCTGGACCCTTGAACCATCAGAAAACGACCAACCAATTTACTAGGTGCAATTAAGAAACTTTTCGTTGCCGCAGTTTATGTAACTGGGCATATTGCTCACACATATTGCTCAGACGAGTCAGTATATGCTTTGCGGCCTGCGCCACTTGGATGTTTCAGAATTGCTCAGCGGTTTAAGATTAGCAGCTTATTTTGCGCACTAAGAGTTGCATGTGTTCAGCGCTTATACCATTCAATCTATACTGCTGCACTACCCTTTATTGATACCAATAAACCACAACCTTTCTGCCAGCAATTCTGACCCTTTCAACTGATATGTTTAATTTATCATTTGACAGAATATAGGGACTTCATATCGATATGTCCTGACAGAACCCCTCTGTCTGCTGCCCGTTTCCCCTGGGTGTTCATTGGACCCTTCCTTTTTCTGCAGCCGAAGGACCCTGAGTCGCTTCTCGCCTAGTCTGGCGCAGTAATTGTGCCATACAGTTTTTTCCTTGCTAATATAATAAGACGCAGCTGCAAGGATATTCCCCGGCTTTGTTGCTTTTCCTTTGTTCTACATACACAGACTGTTCGGTTACGCCGTTACTACTAGCCATTAGCTAAAGGGCCTCCGCTGTTTGTTGTCGTTTTTGTTGTCTTTTTCGTTATCGTTTTGTTGTTATTATATTGCTTCACTTAATTGACCGCATCAGAACTTTTTCCAAATTTACGTCCAACTATACGCTGTTCTTGCCCGACCCTCCAAGGCACGCTTCTCAAGGGCATAAGGGGCCCAATCTCATCTCAACCACCTTTACCGCCATACCCTTCGGGTACTTATACGGATCGATTCCCTGTGTTTAGCATACTTCCCTTTACTTTCTTTCTTACATCTACAAACAACGAATATCGTCTGTAGATCTGCTTTTCAGGCTTCCTGCATTAACACACCTATCACTTGGGAGACTATACAGATACTGCCAAGATTCATCACTTTCCTAATTAGGCACTGACGTGAACTGCTTATACTCTATTAGAGACCGCATACACAGTTCTCATCCAAACCATTATTGTCATTAGAAGACCGTTTTTTTAATCTTTATCTGTTTTTATCTTCTGTGGCGTTTATTATACTGCCATTTTTGGACGACACTGCTACCATGTCCCGCTCAGATACGCTTGCACACCTTTCTCAGTATACAGCCAGCATGTCTATGCCTAACCTGACTTCCATTACCGGTCTAGTTGACGATTTTGCCAGCCCAAAGACTCAAAATGGACCAATAACGGAAAATAACTCGCCTATGCCCGAGACCACCTCTCTCTACCGGGACATGGCCACGTCGAGCAATACACTGGGCGCGCGTGCTGATGAGGACGCTTCTATATCCTCTTACAACAACTCTTCCAGAGACATATCTATGTCTCCGGGCATTGATAATGCGGCTGTACTGCAGAAAACCGAGCCGCAGATGGTAGTCACTGCGCAACTCCATTCTGAATCATCTGGAGTGGACGTCGTGCAAACTTCCACCCCGCTTCACCGTGTCGACGATCTTGACCGTTCAGCAAACTATTCAAGCACTGTCGATAGTCCTGAGTACTTAGACAGCCAACAGCCTATTGCTGGTCGCTCATACTTTCTTCCTGTTGGCTACAACTCTCAAGGATCGTTTACCAGCGGCGCTAGTAGTCAGCCTTACTCTTCGGCATCCCCAAAGACCGCCCCGTCCTATAGGAGCCAGTTGCAAAAGAGTAACACATTGGATATGAACCGAGATACACATATTGACGCCAACCCATATTCTAACAGTTATTTCTCTTACGAATCTGGATCTCAGTTGAACGGCAATTATGGCAGTACCGGTAACCTGCTCGACTATTCAAACTACAACTCGTATTCACGCCTCTCGGACACCATGGACCGTAATATTGCCTATACATCATTGCAAAGCCCTACAAATGGATTACAATCGAGCGCCTTATATCATAGCCACGGTATGTCGCAGATGCTTGGCTCGCCTATCGATTCTGCATACAGCTGGACAGGCCGTGATCTGTCATCGTCCAGCGTACCTATGCAGACGCTTTCTGGAGGTGCAACGTATGATATTCGGCCATACACCTCTTATTACCCGCGGTCCATGGACTCGCGCGTACCTTCGCGTGCTACTCATAGCTCGCGCTGCAATTCGCCAGCGACTAGGCTACCAAACTCCATTATCGTTGCGCGAAATAGACGTGATTCAATCAACAGGCCGTTGAGCGCCGCTGGAGCAGCCGCAAAACGCTCCCGCAGATACCAGTGCGAGGTAGAAGGTTGTGGTAAAACTTTTACTACATCTGGACATTTGGCACGTCATCGTCGTATACATACAGGTGAAAAGAAGTTTGTATGTAATGTGAACGGTTGTACTGCTAGGTTTTCACGTCAGGATAACTGCAACCAGCATAGACGGACTCATGAGAAGCACCAGCAGCGTCGTAGAATCCATGATGATTCTTTAGAGACTAACACGCAGCTGTCGTATTCGTTCAGTCAACAGACACCTTCTGGTGGTAGCATGTCTTTTGCACTTCCGCAATTACGAAATGGTGCACGTTTTGACAAACAAACAGATTCTGCATTGAGCTTTCAGGGTAGCTCAGCTGGACCGTACATTAACTGACAGAAAAATATGTAAGAATGCATATGCTTTCTAATTTTCGCATTCTTTTATTAATGACCTTGAATATGTAGATACTGTCCGCTATTATTTCTTTAAAGATTAATTCAAATACTACTCACAGATACATACACACCAAAGGATTTTCATGAAAATAAAGCACATCTATATGTACAAAGAACCCGCAGAAACTAAGTCACGTTTAGACAGGCGTAGTACTTCCTCCATTTTACTCTGTAAGTCAGAACTGCCAATTACTTTCGCAGCTTCAATCATCTGGTTCACAAGCTCTTCCATGCGTCTGAATACACGAATAAGCGATCCTTCATAAACTTCTGTCATTTTGCAGATCTGACTGAACGTAGCACCCTTACACCAGCTGTAAACGACATCCATAAGCTCTGAGTGAAAGCTGTCCACGTATTCATTTTCGATTGTTTCTAGTTGACATTCGATCTCCACTTTCGCAACTTTGCGCGCCGTTTCCTGTAATAGTCGCAGCGGTTCAGACAATTCAGCAGGCAATCTGGGCGCGTCTTTCACTTTCTCATCAAACACAAAGCACGAAAGAAGAGCAGCACACTGTTCAGGAGTCAAATCGTTAAACATACCGTTAAATATTAGCTCAGTAAGAACAAGCTCATCACCCGCATTAATCTCACAGGCTACACGGCCTTTCAATTCAATAATCTCATTATCAGCAGTGAACTCAAGCTGTCGTAAAACCCTGTTCCTCTTCTTCAATTCCTCCAGCTGAATAATCGATTTCGTATCCTTCAAGGACTTCAAAATGGCTTCGTATTTCTTCTCCAGAGCAACTTTCTTAGAGAACTCATCGTATATGCGTGATAGTTCTGCCGAATGTGCCAGAGGATTAGAATCTAGTCTTTCTTTAAGGGCTTCCTTCCGTGAAAGAATAGTTTTGAGTTCAGGATCGTCGATGTTCATGTTATCCACAGGATCCAGCAGCGGAATACCTTCAGTATAGTTATCTAGAGCCTTCTTCACAGCTTTCCATGCCAGTGACTTGTGTACAGGAGACTTCACCTCTTTAGGCATCTGGATACGCACTTTGCTAATAGCCACAACACTGTCCAATACCACAGGGAAGATTTCTGCTTTTCCAGAAATTAGATCTTTAGGAACATCTACTCTCGAGAGAGCAGATATGTTGGATTTACTTGATAACGGCGGTGTAGCTACAGGTACCCACACCAACACATCCAAGAAATAAGCTTCCATTGGCGGATACTCGGGGTTTCGCGGGTTCGTAGGACGTTTGAAGTATTTGATCAATGCACACCAGCCGAAATCCTTTTCGCCAACTTTTATCTTCAAAAGACGTCCGGGTTGTAAAAATTTGAGCGAGTTTCCAGGATGAATAACGATCTTTCTCACATCATTGTCGTAAGACTCCATTTTGTTCTTGATTTCGTAATAGTTTCTGATTTCAGCTTCAGACTCAACTTTAGTGTTTTCTATTTCCTTCGCCAGAGTCTCCTTTTCGGCCTCCAGTTGTGGCACTTCTGTAATTTTCTGAAACTGGTAAAAACACCTCTCGAGCATAAACTCAGAGGAGATGCCCCCGACTCGAAGTAAATTGAGAATCATGTTGTATGTCAGATGAAACGCAGAGTCCAGTCTGTCAGCCTGGCCTTTTACCATTCCTTTAGCCACACTTGGTTCCATTTGCGAGTCGACCATCATTATAACAATACCGCGATCGTCAAGACCACGACGTCCAGCGCGACCACTCATTTGAATATATTCACCTCCAGAAACCCAGCGCAGCTCTTTGCCGTCAAACTTTTGAACGCTTGTGAACACGACAGTTTTAGCAGGCATATTCAGTCCAATAGAGAAAGTCTCAGTGGCAAAAAGAACTTTGATGTAGCCCTCTTGAAAAAGAATCTCTATGACTTCCTTCAGGATCGGCAGCATACCGCTGTGGTGAATACCAATACCACGACGCAGAAGCACCAAAATATGTCTGATCTGAGGCAGTTCGCGGTCGTCATCGCTAAGCTGACTGATCGCATTCATAAACACTTTTGTAACCATTTCGTGCTCTTCTTCGTTATTGAAGTCCAGTTTGCTCATTTTAAGCGCTAAAGCTTCACATTCGCGTTTGCTGAAACTGAAAACAATTACTGGATCGTATTTTCTTGTCATTATAAGCTTGATAATTTTGTAAATGTCACTGGGCTGGTTAGAATTACCACCCTTATAGGTTTTGCCTTTCTTTGATCTCTTCGAAGGTAAATCCGAAGGGTCATCGCCGGCCTTAGCAGAAATGAGGCCCATGGCTTTCTGGAAGTTCTCTTCGCGGAACGTCCCCTTTTCATCGACAACAAGAAATATTCCGTCGCTTCCAGCGGGAAACAGGTAGTGCTGCAGCGGGGTTGGGCGGAAGTCTGTGTACACGATATGACAGGGTTGGTTGTGGATCTTACAGATCCACTCGGCAAATTGCATGGCATTGGGGATCGTTGCAGAAAGGAATACAAATCGGACTTTGTCAGGTAACAGAATAATTGCTTCCTCCCATACCACACCTCTTTCGCGGTCGCGCATATAATGGATCTCGTCGAAGATGACCCATGACACCTCGCGCATGACCTCAGAGCCCTTGTAGAGCATTGATCGCAGAATTTCCGTAGTCATGACTAAACAGCCGGCATTAGGATTGATAGTAACATCACCAGTCATGAGACCAACGTCTCCAAAACAGTCATTGAGTTCTCTGTACTTCTGGTTACTTAGCGCCTTGATCGGCGAAGTGTAAATAACGCGTTGCTTCTCTCTAAGCGCCTGGGCAATGGCGTATTCGGCCACAACAGTTTTACCTGCACTAGTATGTGCAGAGACGAGAACGCTTTCGTTTCTGTCGATAGATTTCACTGCTGCATCCTGGAACGGATCAAGAGTGAACGGATACGTTCGCGCCGGATCTTTAACGACGTGTGTGTTCAAAGAAACGTAGTCGTAGTCTTTTGGAAGCGCAACCTGGTGACGAATCTGATGAGAAAGTTTGACCTTGTGTTCTGCTTCTGACGTCGATTGCGTCTGCAGTCCAGCCGAGTAGTCTACTTCACGAGAAGCTTCAGTCTCAAAGGAATCTGCAACAACAGGAATAGACTGATCGTCCTTTGAATCAAGACCTTCATGGACCTCTAGTTTACCGTTTGTATGTTTTTGTTTTCCGTTCTCTGCCTTACGTGCTTCTTTCTTTGCTTGTTTGTGCAATTTACGTTTTTGGTTCTTCGTCAGCGCCTTGCCTTGTTGATCGCTATCCGGTCCATATTCCTGGCGGTCTCGTTTCGTGCCCACACTGGCAAGTAGATCCTCAGACGCGTCTTCGTTAAACGCCGAAAACAGGTCGGCACCAAGATTCGACATCGTTTCTGCGCCCTGTTTGGCTTTTCGGCGACTGCAAGTACAAAAAATTATTCTTGAACGCTTTTCATTTAAAGTTTAGACAAGTTACCCGACCCAACTTTTTTCGTCAAACTCAAGACATTATATTCTTTACTTCTTTCTGCTCGATGAACGCTTTCTATTTATAAATGCCTTGTCACAAAAGAAGTAGATCACTAAATATATACAGTACATTATATTATATAACAAAGAGTAACAGCTGATATAATAGGCGAATTATAAATCGACATTGTTTTCGCAGATCAATTGTAGTAACTGCAAGACATTGTTGGCACAGCAACCACATTTAAGTTTAGAAAAATCTGGCCATTGACCGACCGGCTGTTTTCCTCCTTCTTCTCTTATACCACTCCATTATCTTACTATAATTTCTAGTTAGCGGTTGTATAACAGATTGTTATTCGCTGAACAAGAGACTATATTTGTATTTTGCACATAATTAACTGCTAAACGATCTATTTTTACAAGTTACAAGAACAATGATCCGATCAATCGCAAAGAACAACTTCCCGAGAATGTTTCGTGCCGGCCGCGCCTCCGGAAACAGACAATTCTCTTCGAATGCTGTCAGACGGTCTACCCACTACGAAGAAGGTGTCTATTCCAACATTCCTTTCAAGATTCATAACCGCCGGTTCGTTCCCTACTGGGTTCTACACTTCGGATTTCTTGGTCTTGGATTCTTTGCTCCCTTCATTGTTGCCTACATTCAAATGAAGAGAAGCGGTAGCATCTAAATGCTATAAAGGTTTTGAAACATTTGCCGAACCATTTTCTGGAACTGTTGACTGAATACATTATATGACTTTCAAAATCTTAAGAGGTCGTCATTCCTATCTATTTCGTAAATTGTGGTTCCTTTGTAGGCCCTACCCAAGTAACCTTTACTCCACCTAATTGGGACTTCCATTATAACTTCAAAATTTTCCTTTAACAATGAGGAACCTCATTTCAATACGCCGCACTTGCTTCACTTCAACCGATGACAAGCTATCTCATTGCCTGTACGATGAAATGAACCAAGCTGTATTGGCTGTATCTGCACCAGCAAATGGGTACTTACTCCTAGAGGTGATTCTAGACGCTGATCCACACAGTCCAATAGTCCACATGCTCGAAATTGATCCGGCTGTTACTTCAATCATAGACTTCCATGCTCTTCCTGACGAGTCCACTGTTATTTTCTGCACAAATTCTGGCCACATATACACAATGACTTACCAGACTGCACCAGAAGTCCCTGCTTTGGACTCGTTTGCTGTTCTTGTAGGAACTATCGATAATGGGATCAGCGCAGTTGCATGGTCGCCAGATGACGAAATGATCACTCTTGTGTCTTGCAGAAACGAAGTAACTCTACTTACGCGGTCGTTTGATTTGGTAGCTGAAACTAACATGACATCTGATGATCTATCATTGTCTCGCGGCGTGTCTGTGGGATGGGGCAAGAAGGAAACGCAGTTCGAAGGTAAAGGCGTCAAAGGTATGCGTGATCCGACTATGCCAGAGTATGTAGATACTGGTGTGGCAAGTCCACAGGATTCATACACTACTGTTGTCTCTTGGCGTGGAGACAGCCAGTATTTTGCGGTATCCACACACAGAAAAGAAGACAACAGGCGTGCTATACGAGTGTACTCAAGAGAATTATCGCTGGATAGCATCTCTGAAGCTACGGACGGCTTAGAAGCACCTCTTGCATGGAGGCCTTCTGGAAATGTGATCTGTTCCATCAAACGGTCTGACTCTCAACTTATAGTTGCATTCTTTGAACGTAACGGCTTACGTCACGGTGAGTTTGACTTGCTTTTGGACTCTTCATGCCCGATCCAATCTCTCGCTTGGAATTTTTCTTCTACTATTTTGGCCGTTCACTTAGAGCGATCTGTTCAGCTATGGACTGTATCAAACTACAAATGGCATTTGAAAATGGAGGTATCATTGCTTTCTGGGGACTATATTCGATCAATATCCTGGGACAGTTCAGACGATAGACTAGTACTGACTGGAATCTCTTCTATTGAAGTGCATGAATTTGCGTTCACTATAATATCTGGATCGTTGTCTATGCCACATGATATTGGTCTTGTTGCTGTACTTAATGGCCGCAGAATTGCATTGACGCCCTTGAAGATAGCTAATGTTCCTCCTCCAATGTGTTTTCGTCAAATAGACGTAACTGAAACGCCTAAAAGCGTTGATATAAGCAATGACAACAAACGTATTTGCGTTTTGGCTGGTACTTCTTTGTATATTTACGAATGGACTCCAGCCAGTGCCAAATCAGCTGCTCCAGTGCTTGTCGGGTCTACTGAACTAAACCTGGAAGGTCGTCTAGTTGCAGCTTGTTTCCTTAAAAACAATATTGTTGTTTTATCGGAGAATATCACCAGTTGCATGATTTCTATCTACTCTAACGAGTTGTCATTCACGCACTCAATAGAGACACCAACTAAACTCTCGCAGCTACACTCGTCTGAAACAGCTATAGTAGCGATAGACATGAATAATGCAGTCTATTTGTTGCACGAAAAAGCCACCGAATTTCCTTCACCCCAACATGTTCTTCCTTTTGTGCCTATATGGGTTGACGAACACGCTGGACAGGTATTTGCGTTAACTAAATCAGGTAAGCTTTATGTTGACGAAATACAGATTGACAAACAGGTGACTTCTGCCTGTGTATCTTATCCGTATATTGCTGTCACAAACATGCGCAATATGCTTAAATTTGCGCCGCTTTCTGACCCGCAGTCTTTGCCGACGGACGACTCGTCAGACGAACGCTGCAGAGCTATAGAAACTGGCGCCAAACTGATCACTATAATTCCGTCTAAAACAGCAGTTGTTCTTCAAATGCCGCGCGGGAACCTCGAGACTATCTTTCCGCGTCTGTTGGTAGTAGCTGAAATTCGAAGATGCATTGACGCAAAGAATTATGCGCAAGCCTGGAGACTCAGTCTGATAAACAGGGTCGACTTGAACTTTCTTTATGATTACAACCCTGTTTTATTCTTGGAGAACGTTGACTCCGTGATTACAGCTGTTGGTTCTGGTGAAAATCTTGACATTCTCATGGCTTCTCTCAATGACGAAAATACAGCTGCGACGAAATTCAGAGACACAATCACCACACCGACTCAAGAACTCCCCCTGAAATACGAGGACAAGCAAAACATTGTTTGTGAAGCAATTTTGAAATCGCTTACTACAACTTATGCTAATGATCCTGATTATTCGCTTTCTGTGCTTACTGCGCATCTTTCTATGAAACCGCCAAAAGTCGAAACCGCTCTTGCGCTAGTATCAAAGAAGTTTGGCGATCAATTAGAGGAAGCCGTACAACATTTGTGCTTCTTGCAGGATGTCAACGTCCTGTATGACTTTGCTCTAGGCCTGTATGATTTGCCGCTGACGCTACTCATTGCGCAGAAATCTACTAAAGACCCTAAAGAGTACGTGCCGTTTTTACAGGGACTTGAACAACTGTCTGAATTGCGTAGGAAATACCAGATTGACGATTTTCTGAAACGCTATAGTAAGGCGCTGGCCAGTTTAGTGAAAATTGACACTGCATTTAATGAAGCATGCGACTATATAGTGCTGCATGAGCTTTATCAGGAAGGTCTGAAACTTCTGGGTGCAGATAAAGATAAAGTCCGCCGCATTCAACACTTATATGCTGACTTCCTCTACGCAAAGAAGGACTATGCGCTCGCTGGTATAACTTATGAAATGTTGCACGACTACAACTCTGCTGTTCAGTCTTATAAGTCCAAAGGTTTGTGGAGAGAGGCACTAGCCGTTGCCCGCAAGGCTTCTTACTCGGCAAATGAGTTACGTGTGCTAGCAGTAGACCTTGCCTCGTTTTTGACTGAAAGTCACCAATATTCGGAATCTGCGATTATCTACAAAGACTACTTAGATGATTACGAGAACTCTATACTGATGTTCTGCAAGGCATACCAGTTCTCTGATGCCTTAAGAGTTGCAGCTGCTTATGACATGGAGTCTATAGCTAAAGATAGTATTGCAGATGGGTATCGCCATATTGCTGAGTTTGTTTCGGAGTGCAAGGCGCAGGTTGAGTCTCAAACAAGAAGGTTAGCAGAACTCAGGATAAAGAAAGAACAAGATCCATTAGCATTCTATGAGGGAGATGAGGCGGACGGCCCGGACAACGTTTCTGTTGCAAGTGAGTCTACACGTTCAATATATACGCGGTACACGGGACTTACGAGCCAAACCGCGGGAACTGACGCTACTAGGCGTACATCAAAGAACAGACGACGAGAAGAACGAAAGCGCGCGCGTGGAAAGAAAGGATCGGCGTACGAGGAAGAATATCTTGTCAATTCACTAGGCAGACTTTTCGCTCGTGTAGAAGACACACGTAAAGACGTGAATTCGTTGATTGAAGCTTTAGTACGTGTTGCCGAAGTAGATAAAGCTCAAAAGATACAAAAATTGATGGTGGAGTTGATATCTACTCTTAACGCTAGAACTAGTGATCTTGAACAGCCACTGATGCAAGATTTCCAAGGTCTAAAGATCTTGGATTTTTAATTTACTTTATTATGATTAATGATATGTTTTATGTGATTAGTTACTCCACTGGAGGGAAGTCCAGATGTTCTTCAGTAGATACTGGAGCATCACCAATACTAGTGAGTATGACTTGAGTGACAGCATCATCCAGGCCGGCAAAAAAGTCAGTGTTGTAACCGGACAAAAGAGAGGCTGAAGTATTGGTATTGACCCATTTGTCGGCACATGGTACGGCTGTACGCAGCATTCCGAGAACTGCTTTCTCATCCTCCTGCTGGTAGTAGATGACACAATTTGGGCCTGCATCAAACGTATATGCAGCTATTATCTTGCCAGCGGCCCTGTTGAGCTCTTCGACGGCGCGAATGGCTTGCCTAGAGGCGTCGGTCATGTAGAAGATAGGTGGCATTGAATCCAGACATACAGCATGGAATTGGTTGGAGTCGGCCATTGTGAGGGTAGCGAAAAGCTCAAAATCGTGATTCAATATGGCGTTTTTCATTTCTTCGTAACGTCTAGGGACAACGTTTTGGATTCTATGTTGGAACAATGACGAAGTTTTTACAGTTGTTTGCATGCCAGATGTCGAAGATATGTCTTTCTTCTGCGCCGATATGACAAGAATAGCAGCTTTTATAGTCGGCCAGTGTGATTTTGGCGCAATTTGAACTGCAAGAGAGTCTGAGCCATCATCTTTTGTGCCCATTTCCCAGCCCACGAAGCCTCCCATAAGTGACCTACAGGCAGAACCTGATCCCTGACGGGCGATACGCGAGAGTTCCTCTGGGGACTGTGGAAGCTCATAGAGGTTTGCGACGGCGCGCACAAGGGCGGCAAATCCAGCAGCGGATGATGCAAGTCCTGCAGCGGTGGGGAAATTGTTCTTGGAAAATATGTGGACATGGTAAGTAGACAGTGGAGGGAGACTGGAATTTGATTGTTCGAGCGTTGCACGCAAAGCACGCAGTTCGCGCATACATGCAGACAGCCTTGTAGATTGTTCTATGGGTTCCGGGACGCCGTTCAGGACAAGACTGTCGTCTTTGTAGGCAGGAGAAGCTGTAGCGGTGGTGTAAGCTGCCAGGTCATCTGTAGACAACGTTACGGAGATAGATGAGTTAGTGGGCAGGTTCAATTTGGTATCACGTTTGCCCCAGTATTTAAGGGTGGCAATATTGACCGGTGCCTTTGCGGAGGCGACATATACGGGCATTGTAGGTGTTTTAAGGCAAGAAAGGAAGCGTCCACGCGGAGGTTGGTGAGAAGGAAATAAGGTTTTTGCACGAGAAGAAGAAAAAAATAGTCTTTAGACTGAGACGTTCATGATGGTTGAGGAGGATCATGCGGTTAAACGGGTGAAGACAGATGGATATACACCTGGTATTGCGCCAATCAGGAAGGAGTATTTATTGGATCGGCCAGTTGATGATATTGTGGAGATCGACGACGACGCTGCCGAGGGTATCATCGAGGGTAAACCAGAGAAGAAGAAGAAGAAAGCTCGAGGTCAGAATAAGGCTAGAACATTTACGAATATAAGAGAGAAGATCCAGTTATGTGACAAAATTGTTAATGGTGAGGAGTGTCAATTTGGTGGATCTTGTAAGTTTGAGCACGATGTCGAAAAGTATCTGGCGAACAAGTCGCCTGATCTAGAAGGACCATGCCCCGTAGAGGCAGATCTGGGTCGTTGTAGACAAGGCGTCAAATGCAGATGGTATTCACATCACGTTAACAAAGATATAGTACGATCTTCTAAGACAAATGAGACGAATTGGGTTTCTATGGAACAACGAGGGGCTCTATCAAAACGACAGATGGAACTCAAGCGCGCAGAAGAATATATTAAAATTGAGGAGTCCGAGGAACGTCGCGCAGAATACATTGAGACACGTCTTGCCGCTTGTGAGAAACGTACTATTGATTACGGTAGTGGAAGACTGCTTTCGCCACTTACTACAGTCGGTAACCTACCCTACAGACGTCTGATGAAAGAATTGGGTGCAGATGTCACATATAGCGAGATGGCAATGAGTCTTCCACTTGTGCAAGGACAGCGGTCCGAATGGGCGCTGCCAAAGGCTCACAAATCTGAATTGCCACAGTTTGGGATCCAAATTGCAGCTTCAAAGATGTGGCAGGCCGTCAAAGCTACTGACGCATTGACTCAACTTTGTCCTGATATTGGTGAAATCAACCTGAATTGTGGATGCCCAATTGACCTAGTTTATAAGAACGGTGCAGGATCTGGACTGATGGATCATCCATCTAGACTGCTTAAAATACTAAATGGGATCCCGCTGATGACTGATACTGCTCCAGCCACGGTTAAAATTAGAATGGGCGTCCGCACAAATAAACCAACTGCGCACCATCTTGTCACACGTATTGTGAAAGAGTCACCTGCTGCTGCGATCACGTTACATGGACGTTCTCGCGAGCAGCGGTATACTAAGAATGCCGACTGGGATTACATTAAAGAATGTGCAAGTATCACACAGCGCACATACAACGAGTTTGTTGACAGTCAAGAGGGCGCAGATAACCGACAGTATATTCGACCGGGTAAGAAGCTCTGGTTTATTGGTAATGGCGATTGTTATTCGTGGGAAGACTTTATGAATGCAACAACAGACTCAGATATTGATGGTGTAATGGTGGCACGGGGTGCTCTGATAAAGCCTTGGATTTTCGAAGAAATAGAGAGTCGCCAATACCTAGACAAATCTTCAAGTGAGAGATTGGGATACGTAAAGAAATTTGCAGAATATGGGCTAAGCCATTGGGGTTCTGACGAAATGGGTGTTAACACTACACGAAGGTTCCTATGCGAATTTCTGTCATTTACGTACCGATATGTGCCAGTCGGTCTTCTTGAAAGACTACCGCCAAACATCCAGGACAGACCGCTGCCATGGAAAGGACGGGACGATATGGAGACGCTACTGGGCTCCGCCAATTATGAAGACTGGATCAAAATATCGGAGATGTTCCTAGGACCAGCACCCGAGACCTTCGATTTTCAACCAAAGCATAAAAGCAATGCTTACAAAACTTGAACAACATCTGTAAGGAAACAATTGAGATGAAAAATAATGAGAACCATATAACCAGAATGAAGTTGTATAAAAAGTACAATGATAGATCGCCAATAGAACGACAGTGTAGAATAGAAGTGAAGAGTTGTTTACTTATCCTTGGAACTCTCGGAAGATCCACGTAATTTGGCATCAAGTTTTTTATTCTCATCGCTGAGTGATTCGTACTGTTTATTAAGTCCTTCAGATTGTTTCTTGAGAGTTTCTAGATCAGTAATCTTCTGCTGAAGTTTCTCTTTTAGGCTCTTGATCTCGTCATCTTTTTTCTTCACCATAGAGGTAGTCTCAAAAGCAAAATTAGCGTCTTTCGTAACGGACATGAGTTTTTCCTGTAGCTCCAATTGTAGAACCACATTGGCAAATGTCCTATTGAGTACGATTGCCAGGAATAGCGTGAATCCAGTGAGGTAGAAGTTGCGCTGCGCATAGAACCTACGTGCAAGGTAATCGGTCCGGTCAGACGTTACACTGACACGTCTCTCCTCCTCTGAGGTGACGCGCACTGTCCTATTAATCGAATCAAGAAACAAGACAACAATAAAGCCGAATACAGCTCGAGCAGTGTACTTGATGTGGGCTGAATCGACTAATTTATTGACTTGCTTCACTATTCCTCTACGTACTTTGTCGGGAATAGGCATAACAAGCAGTAAAAATCCTACCATCTCAAATATTAGTATACCAAACACTAAAGTATAATAAATTGTCATTGTTTCAGTGCAATTGCTTAATGCGGTGTAGAATCGTTAGTCAAGGCGTGAGGGAACGCCATCGAGTATGTTGGATTGAAATAAACTTTTTAATTAAAGTAGGGTTAATAGGGTAAAAATGATTTGCTAAGGTATAGCGGTTATGCCAAGGCTGTGTAGGATATAGTGTTTAGCGAGATCTGACGAGATGAATATTGGCAGAAAAACTACAAGAGTAGAATATTATCGGATCAATGCATTTTATGTAGAAAAGTAAAAAAAAAAATATATGCTTAATGGAGAAAAGGGGGTCGGGTGGTGGTAGTGGTGGCACCATTACCTTGGCGTTGGGGAAACGAGAGCCTATTTTGATGATGAACCACAACCATTACTTTTTAGTGAATATGGATAATAATCATAATAATATTGAAAAGGATACTCAAAATGAGAAGATTGATGCAGTTAATGAAAATAATTTGCAGTATATAAGAAGTATATTGAAAGCAGGAAAGGAAGCTAAAGGACCAACAGAGTACGGCACTTTTATAGTCTTAGTGCTTTCACAATCAATAACCATGATAAAGCAACCTTACGTTGATAGATTATACTGGTTGAACTCTATTTACAAGAGTTTGAAGTTGAATGATGATTTATGCAAGGCTGTTGGCTGGAAATTGTTGCCTAGGTTGATATATTTCTCTAATTCCCCTGACAAGTTCGAAAAGTTCGATGATGAAGCAGAATCTAAAGATATAACTACAAGAAATATCACTAATGCTATTGCCTTTATTACTTCTTCTAATTGTGATCCTCATATTTTTTTCCTATCACTTATAAACACTCTACAGAACCTCCAGTACGAGTACCGGTTGATGCGATCTACACTGCCGTACTACCAAAGAACAGAACACCAGAAACCGTTCGCTCATAGATTGACTCTTCTTTTTGAATGTCTTAACCGTGTGATTCCTCGGCTAGATTCTACACCTCCGTCATCTATAATTTGTTTGACCTATAATGCCTTTGTTACAGCAACCCTGCAGCTAGCTTCAGGTTGTAATCCGCGCATCTGGGGGTTATTGTTTAGACCTCTGTTTCTGTTCCTGAGAGATTTTCCGACTATGATAAAACCCTTAATTTCTTATCTGGCACCAGATGAACTTGCTCATATTCGAAAACTACTGCAATGCGCTGCTATCAACACACAAGAGATACTCCTTCAACATCTGTCGATTCAGTGGTCTGTCCGCCACTACAACTCATCTCGTGAATCATCAATCCCCCATCTACCAAAAATTGTTCGTGAAGCTGCTCCTGTTATAGATGATGCTCTTTTTAACAGGAGTGTAATGGTTGACATTTCTTCCAAGTATCCGATCTTAGCGCTGTCATATGATGTCGACCATAGTGTCATTCTCAAGCAGATCGTAACTCATGCTAAAGAGTTTGCGAATACCAAGAAACCGAACACTTCTTCTAGTTTATTTACTTCTGTCCCATTGTTAATAAAATTTATTAACACTGTTTCTCCGAATAATGCTACTGAACCTACTACAGTGCCGACATTCTCCGTGCCTTCGCTCGATGAAATCGCCAAGGAAGACGAAACACTGCTCTCATCATTCTCTGATGTGGCTATACTATTCACAATAGCCGAATACATTGCCAATTTTGGCAGTTTATCTGGCCTGAAAATACCCTGGAACGACATGGTGGATATATGGATCTATTTCCTGCGCAATGTGCATGTACGCCAACTATGCAGTACTGTTGATGCCCTCACGACACTGCTGCTGTACTCTATTGAAACTAAAAACGCTCCGGAGGCTCTTGAAAACAAAGAAAAAGAAAAACTGGAACAGCTACTCACTATGCTGCTAAAACTTTTCACTACAAACTCCTCTAAATTGCGATTGCCTTTACGTGCCTGCCTGCTGAATGTTATGCGACTAGTGGACAAAAGTGCTGTTATTAGTCATTTGTCAGAGACATTGAGCAACAGCGAATTGACTGAATCCGAGTCTTCAGCAGTGGCTGCACTCATAGATTGTCTGTTCATGGATGAAGACGGCGAATCGTTCTTGAATGAGTTCTCTGAAGACCAAGTGTCTAAGCTACAGAGCAGTATCCTAGCACATATGCGCGCTTATATACCGCGATCAGAGGCCAACTTTTTGCGCGTGTGGACAACTGCGTTTATGAGATTCGGACCAGCAAATAGTGACCAACTCCTTGCGGCATGCATTGATTCAGGAGACAGTGTCGATATCGAGCCTGTCAAGGAGACAATTGCGATGTTCAGCGAGCAGGTCAAGCTGAATGCAGGTTTAAAAAATCTACAATTTAGCGAGGCATAAATAAGGAGAAAAATAAAATTCGTTAATGATAGTAATGGTATGTTTCGTTAGCTTTCCGAAAAGGTAAAGAATTCTTCTTGCATTCGCCTGACAAGATTTTCAAACTCTTCTTCACCGTTTTTACGTGTTCTGATCAATTTTTTAACCTCTTTTTGCGTTTTTTCTGGCAATTCAAAACCCAAAGATCTCGATCGAGCGACGGCTTTAGCGGCAAGTGCCGTTCGCATATCTTTGGATCCACCTACCAGTTCGAGCACAGCTTGCGGTGCGCTGTCGCTGAGTCTGGGTTCCATATGTAACACACGTGTATAACCACCTTTTCTATTTTTGTACCTTTCTGCAAGAGTGTTTTGCATTTTTGGAATCACTTCATCTTGACGGAATATCTTTGCTTGAAGAAGCCGCTGCGACTCCTCGTTTGGTAAGGTCTTTGCCAGCGTGATCAGTGGTTCTATATACCGCTGAGCACGCTTTGCTTTCGCTAAAGTTGTGCATACTGACTCATGCACAATCAGTGACGTGGCTAAGTTCATGGTAGTAGCAAGTTTGACTGGTATTTTGCGCATTTTGTGTCAATCGGAGCGATTTAGTGGTGTATGAACGTTAGCCGAGAAATTGTGAGGTTCGAAAAAGGGAACAGCGGAGGTTTCTTATTGGCTGAATCTTCGGGACGGTTTACCACACCTCGTGAACCAAAACGGACAACTAATCATTCGATATATACACACAAAACGACTATGAACCGTTTAGTAGGATTCTTTGCCGGCATAGGAATGGTATCATTTGTAACTCTGGAGATGTCCGACCGTATACTAACGGACAGAGCGCTGGAGTCGGCAGCTGTACGTAACAGTAACACTATTGCCATGAGAATCACAGACCCGCAAGTACGGGCGGCGGAGAACGAGTACAGGAGGAAATCTATCCAACCGCGAGAAGAAATAGTCAATGGTGGCATAAAGGAGGCATTTAAGGACTTGTGGAATCAAAAAATTTTCGAAACAGCCGAATATATCAACAATGCTTTCAAGTAGAAAGAATGTTTTCCGCAGGATCGGTCAAACGTATACAGTCCAGTTTTATCTACATGTGTACGTGTTATAAAAGTCAAATAGAATTTACAAAATTGTCATTAAATGCTTAGCGATGTAAGTAGCCCTACTGTATTCAGATAAATTTGAGTGAATTAAGCAGACTCTGGTACTGCACTGGAATACTGTGAGTCTCTAATCATGAATGGCCATGCAGCAAAAAAGCCTAAACCGGCACCCCAGAAAGCAAGAGTTTGTAGTTCACGACCCAATGGTGTATGATAGCTGGGTGCTCTAACGTGGAAGCGCATAGTCTGCATCAGTGTTCGTGAAACTCTCATGGTGAATTGCAGTAGTTGTAATGGTGTTTATAGTTATAGCTGTAGTAGTTAAGATAGACCCTTACGCATGCGCAAAAATGTGTTTATATATTAATCGAAACAGCAGCATCACAGTGGGGTGATTTCGTGAATTTCCCTTTAGTTTTCGATGTCATATTCGCATCTGGTGATCTTTCGAGGTATTTTAGGTTCACGTAATTATCTTACAGCCAATAGCACACACTGAAATGGCTTAGCAGGTCCACATATGTTTGAAATTCCCATACACTTAAAGTTCAATAAACTTTAAATCAGGTTACTTTTAGAAAAGCACCTGTTTTTTTCCTCACGGGAAAGTGTTCGTGAGTTTTTTTAGACAAAAAAAGGATCAGGTTACACGGTAAAATCACAAATTGACCGTTAGATTCCGATTAGTGCTTTTTCCCGTAAATGCCCGATTCCGACAACCAACCTTTGCGGTTCCATATCAGCCCTTTGAGTGAGGGCATAATAAACAGCCCGCAGGGTCTGGAAAACCTGTTTGCTGAGTATGGATCCATTCTAGCGGGCCTAGAAGTCCATTACACTGGTGTCCAGACGGCGTTCGGTTTTATAACGCTTAACACAACTCAGAATGGTGCTGCAAAACTTCGATCGCGTTTAAACAATGTTCGATACAAGGGTGTTACTCTGAAAGTTGATCTTGCACGTGAATCAGCGCTCGATCTATATCGTAAATCGATCAACGCTTCATCCAGTGTAGCAGTACATGAGCACTCGAGCCTCAGATTCCCACAACGAAGTGGTTACAAGTCACTGGTGCTTGCAGGCGCTATGCGCAAATCTCCAAGAAAAAACATAAAGAAAATGTCTGTCCGCGTTCCCAAAGGTCGACGCATGATCAAGCTCCTTCCAGGATTACACAAGACCAGACTCTGGGGTATAACATCGAAGGATACGCATCATCTCACATTCTTCTTCGATAACGGAGTCTGGAAAGACGGCGAAGGCAATGCAGTCGAATACACTCATCTCGATACGGACAACGCCGTGCAACTGAATTCATATACTGCTAAAATCTTAGATGAACTGGTTAGCAAAGACACTACGACACAGGATGGTCCTGAACGCATTGTCCAGTTCGGAGACGATGACGAATACACTAAAATTGTTCAGTTCAAATCTAGTTCGGTTAATCAGGACCCGGACGAATCATCTGACGAGGACGATATTGCAGATATTCTTGCACAAGCGAATCAGAAATCTCCTTCGTTGGAGGAAGACCAAACAGACAAAGAGTCTGAGTCTGATCAGATAATTGCGCCTGTGCCACAGAGAGCAGCACAAACACAAGTTCTGCATGACCTTTTCCGGCCTACAGACGACAGTTCCGTATTCACGCTATTTGGTGCCCCCTCTGTAGACGAGCCTGCAATCATACCCGTTACAAAGGCTTTGAAACATGAGGAAGAGCCCATAGATAGTGTGCCAGAGAAGATACCAGAACAGAGCAAAAAGCTGTTTTTCATTCATGCAGATTCTCCTTTCTTAGAGGCGAAGACTGTTGTTGCTGCGCTTCCACCGTTATCGAACTTCGATAAAGTCGCTTGGACAAATGCATTTAATGAAGGCAGAGGTGAATATGTCAAGGAACTTAAAATGAGAAAACACGACGCTAAGAGGCGTGCAAGGAAGCTCAATATGGCTCAGGGAAAACTCTTCTGAACACATTTCATGCATGTGCCACTATTATCACCACAAAGTTCAATTGCTTCGCTTGGTTATTTGTAATATAGTTTGCAGCAATGAGCTCTGTGGGGACCTTTGAAACGACATTACTTATGATACTTTTCATGTCATTGTTCACGATGTTCGAATCGTAAGCAATTGTAGCCCAACATGCTTTTGAGGTAGGCAATTCATTTTTTGGATCAGTCCAAACTTCTATTTTGATATCGCCCAGTTCAGTGCAACTGTAGTTACTAGAGCGCGACTGTTCAAAAAGGACGTTATCGGAAGACATCATATTAGCAGCCAAAGTAAGCCATTCAACAGGGGCTGAACGTGGTAGTTTTTCCACCTGCATGAAATAGCAAGGCCCAGTAAAAGTAGATTGACTATTCCAAACATCACAGGCAGTATCTATGTACGTCTTGGTCATGTAATCTGACACGAAGCAAAGAAAATATCCTGCCAAACTGCTGGTATTTTTAGCCGGTTTCACCAATGATTCATAAACCCGCGATATATGACGAAATGCCAATTCACAGTCTGATTTTGGTGCCCTAATTGCGGACAATTGACCTGTTTCGGGCTGCAGAGGGATTTGGCCCGACAGATGCACCAAGTTTAAGTCGACAATGCCTTGTGAATATGGTCCAATATTCGCAGGAGCCCAGTGACTATAACTGCGTACATGAAGTCCCTGTACAGGATTATTACTGTCGGCATATTTAACTGTGAGGCAAATCTCAGAGGTATTATCGACGGGGTTCTGTATACATGCACGAGCAGGTGGTAATGAACCTTTAAAGAAGGAAGCGTATTCTTTGTTGATATTCACAAAGTGAGATATATCGCGCAACTGCAACAAAACACTGACAGGTCGTTTGATGCTTGGATCTGGTAACTCGCGAGCCAAGCTTTCGAAAGTGTTGCCTGAGACCGTAACACAGTAGGGCCCTTTAGGTGAAACCGGGTCTATAAATGTTCTGTTAGTGCCAATAGGAATAGCAGTATCTAGCGCATCAGGAGCAATTGTATCGTTTGAAGATGCTTCATCGGGATCAAATTGTTCTAGAGTTACTGCAGTTAATTTGCTGTCTGTGGTGATGACAGGCGAGCTGATGTAAAAGACGCCGCCAGACTCTTCCTCTATACTGTAGCTTTCTAGTACTAGACGTTTTGTGAGAAAAAGCGGACAGTCAAGAACGAGTGTTTCGTACTCACCTCCCTCTCCGCAAGGATGTAAACCGTACTTGCTGTATAATCTCAATAGATCAGGACGCATTTCGTCGAGAGAGCGACCCAGATGGTGTTTTTCCAAACCAATAGCAGCGACTTTGACCAGTACTGCCTCCAAATGACTGGATATCATTGAATCAAGCAGCAAAAGCTGATCTCTTTCCCACAAATATGCTAGTGAGGTAAGATTGAGTCTTTCACAAACATCTTCGACTCGGATTCGTTGATAGTTGGAGAGGATGGCTCCCACCGAGACGCCTTTGATATCGGGTTGGTGCGCTAGAACATCCTTTAGCAGCTCATAAAGATCTTCTGTCTCGTCTCCAACACTATGTTTGTATTGCATATCGGTACTTAAAGCGGTTCCGGCAATTGGGCGGCGGTACAGGGGTACATCAAAACATTCTGCCAAGTATGGGATGGCATCATGGCCCACTGTTTGGTACATGTAGCTGTTCATTTCATCACCTACGGGTGGGTGCAGGTTGGCGATTGCTACTAACTGGTGGCCGAGATGCACACATTCCATAACATTATAACATGAATCTTTACCACCAGAAATGAGTGCGACAAATTTCATCGCGGGTGTGTCTAATTCTACGTTGAACGAAAAGTGTACGATACTCTCTATAACTCATATGCACGCACCGCCAATAAAGTCGGTCAACATAAAAGTCTCAAACTTTTAAATATCTCTTTACTCTAACCGCCAATAAAAAAAGCTGGCATGAAAATTGCTGTATCAAGCAATACATGTCTTCCTTGACGGTATTGAGGTAAAGAAAAAGTCTCTATTGGGTGGACTGGGAGTTATATATATAGCGGCGAACAATTTCAGTGGAGAGAAATAAATAAATAAATAAATAAATAAATAAAAATAAATTAACAAATCCTAACTTTTCACGTTGAATTTCACTTGGATCTCCATATCACCTCCTAGAGATACCCATATAGGATTTCCACTAATAATTTCTGATACTTTGACGGTACCCTCACACAAACGCTCATCACGACCTAGCGTATGATGACTATACACGCGGAAAACAATACTACCACCATTCGGCACCTTATTCGAGACAAACGCATCGTCAAATTTCGGCTGGCCAGCAGATGCCTTCACGCCTTTGGTCTTGTGAATCTCCCGCAGCTTCGAGTTACCTGAGTCCGTGTACACGCGCGCCTGCACTGTTTCGTCCTTGGGGAATCCGGTAGCAGTTACAAGAACAATTCCAACTGTTTGGTACTCAGTCCGGCCACCCGTACGACTAGTGTTAGCAGTAGTCGTGCTTGTACCCGAATTGGACCGCAGTCGACCGCTAGGCGGTGTAGGCGGCACCAAACTCGTATCGCCGTTCTGGCTCACAACGGAATAGTCCTCCACCACAGAACTCTCTTCGCCAATAGGCGCAGCAGAAATCTCCTGCGCTGTGTCAACTTCCTTGCCAGTATCAGGGTCAATAGCTTTCTCCTTCTTACCACCAGTAAATAAGTTCGTGATCTTTTTCACACCACTAGAAGCCACCCCAACACCCTTCAAAGGCATCGAACCTACACCACGCACGATCTTGCCAGCAGGTGCAAACGTGCCAGAAAAGATTCCACCTTCAACTTGCGTTTTGCGCGAAATCCATTTGGGCTTGAAAAGCAAACTGACGCGCAATTGCCCGGCTGGCTCGCCTTTCTCTCCAATCAAGTCCAACGTAAAAGTTTTAGGCTCAATGGGCTCCACTTGTCCCATATCAAGAGTGGCATTACCAAGGAAATCGTCATCGCCAACAGTTATATCCCAGTCCATAACTTCAAGGTCAAGTTTGTCGTAAATCCTGTTACGAACAGGGAATTCAAAGTACTCATTCCACACAGGGTTCAGTGTCTTCTTGATAACTTTAGACTTAAAGATTTGCACATTGTTCAGTTTCACAAGAGTATACGGATCAGATTTGCCAGACATATCAGCCGCAGGCAAATTAGAAGCATCCAATATATCAATACGCATATTGCCCATGTTCATTATACTCTCTGAAGGATCAAGATCTATCAACAGCGGCTGGAATCGACATTGAATGTTTACTTTAGAAATATCTCCAGATGATGAAGTAAGAGAAACAGTGGTCGGTTTCTCGTAAGAGCTCTTCAGCAACGTTAAGGTAGGAATAGTAGCTGAAGCAATAGTGTCATCCCAATCGGCGGAATATTGTTTATCAGCCATCCGAATTATCGTTTGTGAGTATTCTAGCTCTCTAATAATAGCATCGTTAGTCTCGTTAAAGTCAACTTTCCTAGATTCTGCGCGTGATGTGCTGTATGAGGGGTATGAATGATCATCAACAAGAACCTCGATGTAAGTGTGAGGCTGTGCTAGCACGGCATTCTTAATAGTGAATATTAAAACACCAGATTTGTATTTGATGATCTCATCAAATGACAAATCATGGACAGGCGCCTCGTCGTCGTCAATGGTAGCATCATCATCATCGGCGTCATCATCATCAGCACGGACGCTTTTTTTGGATTTATCAGGATTAGACTGCTCTTCGGCCTCTGCTTCCTTTGCTGCTTCTAACTCTTTGGCTCGTTCTTCAGGAGTTTTAACGCGATAAGTAGGGAAAAAGCTGGCTCTGTACTCGAGAATACCTTTGGGCGATTTCTTATTCATGACCAATCTTCCTTGATGAACTGTCTCGTCAATAACAGTGTCGTACTCGCCATCGGATTTCTTTTTGATGTATGGTGTGATATCGAAAACAAAACTTCCAAGACTTCTATCCCTTCCACTTCTTTCTGAATCCATGACTTCGATAGTGCATCTCTCGCCAAGCGTGTATACAGCAGCATACACATAATCATGCCAAACCGGGTCTGTCTCGTCATCTAAAGTAAAAGTACGGCCTCTCATGAAGCTATTCATCAATACGCGAACGTATGGATCAACTTTACCGATGGTTTCAATGTTTCGAAGGTCTGTCGCTTTGATAAATTCAAACCTCATAACACCAATCGGAGGGAAATAACCGGTATCTGAATCAATACCCTTGATATGAACAGGTTTGAATGTCACTCCAAGGCGCACACGGCCAAAAGGTCTCATATTGAACCATTCAATTTCACGCTGCTGGATGTAATTGACAAGAGTATCAAGTTTGGTATGGTACGAGGCAATAACAGGATCTTTTCCAGACCTATAATCAAAGACTTTAACACCAAGCTTCATAGAACGACGATCGCGGACAATGCATTCATATGCTTCATCCCATACAGGATTATTAGAGTGTTTCACACGCTTAGTAGCGTAAACTGGCTTTCCGTTAATAAGAATTTGAGCATAAGGAGAAAATGTCTTGACTCCCTCTTTAGTTGGGTCTAAATCCTTCACTTGATGAACAGTAAACTTCAAAATACCCGTATTGAGTTGAGGTGGAGGCTCAATAGTTCCATCTTCTAGCTCACGACCTTTTTCAACCGGAAAGAAATAGGCACCATAATTAAGCTCGCCAGTGGATTTTGCGTTTTTGATAAGGGGTACAAACTTGTTCTCAACTGCAGGCTCGCTTTCAAAAACTTCAAGAGGGAAAGAAGCTGCGCCGAGAAGCTGATCTTTTCTGCGACTGTTGTAATCGTATAGCTTAATAAATATAGTGTCGCCAAGGTTACGCACAAGCAGATATTTAGTTTCGTTCCACACGGGATTGCAAGTATTCTTCTTGATTGAGGAACGGGTGAGTTCTTCTAATTCGGTGAATCCTATTCTGCAATAAGGATCCATGTCTGGGGTACCTCTAAGGCCTTTAGCGCCATAGAGTGTGAGAGCCATGATACCGACTGCTGAATCTCCTTCGTTTGACAGCATTTCTTCGACATTCAGCTGGAAGAAATGAGGAGCATACATCATTGGACCTAAGTTGGAATGTACCATGTCCTTAATAAACGAATCTAAACCAGGAAGGACGTTTATATCAAAACCAAAAGTTTCACCGCCAATTGGTTTAAGTACATAATCAAAATATGGAGGTTCCAAAAACGAGATGTCAACAGTCTTGACATGAGGAAACGTAGACATGAGTTTAATACGCACTCGTAAGTGACCCTGAAACGACATGTCTTCAAGCAAAATTGGCAAATTTTTAGCAACCATGGCTTTTCCAATTCTGATCTTAAAAACCACCTTAGGATTAACTTTTGTGGATAACTGTTTAGCGGTGAGATCTTCGGTATCGTTGGGCAAGAATGAGAATTTCCAATCCATGACCACAATATCGTCTTCTGTCTTAGGGAAAGTACGCACTGAATCAATACGAGGAGGTTTAGTTCCAAGAGTGAACGTATCCAAGAACATGCTGTCAATGAAGGAGGGAGTATTGCCCGCGAGCACCTGATTTGTAGTTCCAACTACAGTAGCTGAGAGCACAGGCTCATATATCATCCAGAATTTTACCAGGAAGCTATTTAGCCACTCCATTGTTTCATAGTCAGTTTCTAGCTTGCGCATAGCCATTTCACGAATAACATCGTCGCGGACATTTCTGCGGAGTCGGATAATTGATGTACGATAGTATGTAGCGGTGAAAGCGAGAATTACAGCTGGCCAAGTAATTCCACCACCAAGATAACCAGCAAACCACGAGAAGAAACCGGTGAGTGCAATAGCGCCGGCATTGTGCCACCAATCGCCAAAAAAGCGCTCATCGAGGAAGGTTTCGAGCAGCGTGATTCTGTCGCGCAAATCGAGGTCTTTATCATCATCTCTAAACCCAGGAAGCCACTTTCCTACCTCTTTCCAGCCAACAGCTGAAGCCGTCGGGGTATCAGATATCTCACCTGATGGTTTGGTGACGTCGCTTACAGGCATCTGTACGATCTCCTGTGTAGTAGGCGTATTTTCAGTAGGAGGCAAAGAGTTTGCAGATTTGCTAGTATTCAAAGACATGCTGCTTTCAATAGCGGTACGGCCGACATGCATGCCAGCATTTACACCGGCACTAACGCCTGCAGTTACGCCTGCATTCACGCCCTTGACGATATCGGTAGCATGCGAAATCGAGTTCACTCGTTTGACGAATCCATCAGCGCGGCCAGTAAACGAAGAGACTAATGATTCATGACGTTTCGGGGTGTTACCGTTTGATTTTACGGGTGTCGATTGGAACGAATTAGTCGTTGGAGATTTAGAGATAGCTTCAGGAATTGTGCTGCTATTTGTGGGCGGACTCACGGGGTAAGATTTACTACCCATAGCCGTATCGGTGTTATCGGCTTGTTGGGCATTTCCATATGTTTCTACCTTCTGTTTAATAGTATCTGCAACCTCATCGGGCGATTTTAAATGCGATTCAGTCATACTCGATCGGCTCAAAGATCGATTAGGATGGAGTAGCGTGATAAAAAAAGGAGAATGCTCACATGAATGTAGGAGTCCGGAATTATGAGGGTAGAGGGTCCAATTGACCAATAGTAAAACTTACCTGAAAGTAAAGTTTTATGCGAAATACTGTGAATGCAGCTGCCGATCCGGTCTCACGGTAAAAGGAATAGTATTCACAAACGTGAAATATACCTTAGGTGAATAGAAATGTCTATTGATTACGATATTTACATACAAAGTTGTGTAAAGTGGTTATAGTGTTGAAGATCTTATGGTGTAAACACTGTACACGGAAAGTCTGACGAAAACGCGTTTGTATATTTTAGAAGACGCGCTTGTTACTAATCGTTTGCGGATATAAGTATTATATTAAATTATTTAATCAGTATTGTCGTAAACCAGTAAGAAGAGAATATTATATAGCATTAAAGGTCTGCATATGAGCCTTCTCTCTTTCTCGTCTGGTTGCACATTAGAAATATATTAAAACCGTTTTTCATGACCGGCTTAGAAACGTAAAATACGACGTCGCAATTCGGATAACGACTCGTAAAATGCACGGGGTCCCGTAGTCTCAAGAGACCCGGCGTTCTCTTCTAATCGGCGAATCAAATACTCGCGTGTCTCGCGCGCAGGTCCCCAGGGTACGTACTTCAAAACAACACGGTTTTCCTTAGCCAAAGCTTCGCCATAGTCTTCACAGAGACCCATCAGTTGAGCAAACACTACTCTACCGTCGGCATCCTCTAAATGTGCTTTGTCGGCGTGCCGCTGCAGCATCTCATTGGTAAGCTCCATGCTTCGCCAGTTGTGAGTGGCCACAATAAGCTTGCTGACAACATCCTCAGCATCTTCAATACATACACCAACACCTTCATTGAAGCTTTTGTCTGTATCGGCTTTGGTGTTGTGGATTACCCCGCGATCAGGTTCGCTCTCCATGTAAGCACCGCGGACGAGCTTAAGGCAGATCTTATAGTTCTGCTTTCGTGCATCTTCAATTAGTTCGTATAAAGTTTTCAAAGAGTCTTTAAGGTACATCTGAATGGTACCGCCCACAATCACCTGACCATTGACGTTGTACTCTTTCATCATTTGCTGCTGACTCGCATACACGCCCTGCTGCAGATCGTACTTTTCGGCATCAAAAACCACAATCACCTTGCCCTTACCGTTCTCTGCAACATAGTCGCAAATAGCTCGGCAAGCACCTAAATACTCTGCGCGCGCGCGATCGAGCTCTGGATCGACACCTTCCGGTTCATTGAATCGGCGAAGAACCATAGCTGCATCGTCGGTGAGACCGGTTGGCTTCAATGCGCAGGCACCAGCGGCTTTGAGCCCTGTAGTAATAGTTCCATCTTGAGCGGTATGTGGAGCAACTTTGAGGAATACTTCTTCGATCGATTGGATAGTGATCTGCACGACGGAGTTATTCGCAATACGACTGCGGATGGATTTCTTCTTGGTGTTGGTTTCGGCGTTTTCAGCCGCATAATTAAGCATTACGTTAGCAAATCCACGCTTCTGTAGTACCTTGATAGTTTTGAGTACCTCTTTGGGCGTCTCGCCTCCAGTGTAAATAGGGCCAATAATATTACGCACGATAAACAGTGGCGTGTATGGGAGGAGCTTCACCGAGAGGCCAACGAGCAGCGGGTAAGAGGACATAAAGGATACTAAAGTAAATCGAAGCAGTTCGAGCATATTCATTCTATTAAGATAAGCGGATTCTTTGAAGCTGGGCTGGGGCGGGTCCTCGACAGGGGCCATGTCGCTCAATGACGACACATAACGGTTACCAGCGGGTGGTTGCTGTTGCGGTTGCAGCGGGGTATTGTTAGCATTTGGCTGAAAATGCAAAGCACGTCTAAATACAACAGGGGACATAAGCGTGAGAACCGATGCAGGTCTGGCTAGGGGCACGGTGCGAAATAGCGATAATCGATACATAACAGGACAGACCGGAACTATAGGAATAGGGTATAAACAGCGAACAAACGAGAGCAATAATATTAGATGTAAAAGGAAAAGCGGTGATTTGAGAATTATGTGGGGAAAACACAAAAAATAACGAAATAAAAAAATACGTCGAGAAAACACCGGAACGGGAAAGGCAGGAATATTTATAGAGGGCTCTCCTCATACTCTTATAATACTACGTGTCGCACTTCCGTATTAAAGCAATAGGTTAAAACCTTAAAAGCTTATCAGTTGCCAAAATCAAATAGTATAACGTAGCATTATTGGCTCTAATCGAAACGTTGTCAGCCGCATATTGAAATCTAACGGCACTGATTAGCAGCGTATTAAGGGTCCCTATGATTCGCTGAAAAAGTATATTTTCTCGTCTAAAATTTGCTGAATTGCTTTGGTATAAGTTTTCTTAGCACAACGGGCATATTTATAAAACATTGCAAAAACTTACTGGTTCGTTAACTAAAGAATAGATGTCACTCAAGTCAGTAAATCGCTAAGGACGTTCTAATTTTATCCTTTTAAGCGCTCACTATTGGCTCAATTTAAACTCTAATCCCCACAAAATACACCATAATTTTTCCATGTTGCATACCAATTAAAGTTAAGCCTCAACTGGCTCGTTACTACATTCCAGCTTTTTTTTTTATTATATATCAATTGGCACGGCATTGTTCTTGATTAGTGAGAGCTGGAAAAATTTCAATTATTAATTTATTAAAAAGGTGTACATTGTACGTCTGTCAGCAATCTAACAGTAGTCTATGCCATGTTGTGCCTTATTGTTCACAGCTCTAGCAATACTTCTAGCAAGCAAAAAATGGACTTTCATATAACTTTTTACAGAGTAAACTAAATCTCATTCAATTCAAAAAATCATTCGACAAAAACCACTGATATCTATCATAGTTCAAGAAGACGCTTCGGCAGCAGGAGTGGCAGCCGGGGCAGCAGACTCTTCAGCAGCTTCTTTTGGTGAACCAGCTTCGTTCTCGTACAACGAAGAGAGAGTTTCTTGGACCTTTCCTTGGAAAGCTGCTTCATCATCGAACAAAGGGACAATCTTGTCGTCAAGCTCAAGCAACTTTGTAGTGATCTTTCCAGCAAGTTCAGGCTCGTAGTGAGGGGCAACCTTATTGAAAATAGCTTGGCCTAAAATCTGCTTTTGCAATTCAGGCTTTCCTCTTTGTGTATTGAGGTTAGCAAGCAAAGTAGCGCTGTCAAGCTGAATAGGGGCTCCAGGGGCTCCAGGTTGGATAGGCATGGGCATAGGAGGACGCATGCCGGGTTGGCCGGGCTGGCCAGGGCGAGCATTGGGTCCCGGCTGACCAGGAATCGCTCCAGGGTAGCCATTGTACATAGCAGGAACACCGTAAACTGGCATAGGTTGTCCGTTAGGTCCGCGACCAGCCCATTGCTGAGGAGGCATACCAGGACGTCCACCCATGGCCATTTGAGGCATCATCATCTGTTGTCCTTGAGGACCCATCATACCAGGGCGACCGCCAGGAGGAGCAAATCCAGGTTGCTGGCCTCCATAAAACATGGGAGCGCCCATGAACTGTCCGGGCATACCCTGCTGTTGCATGCGCAACTGGTTGCGGGCAGCGGCTTGTTGCTCAAGTTGAGAACGTCTGATGTCTTTACGTAGAGCCAAGGCAACATAGAGGGGTTTTCCGTGCACCATACGTTCATGCATTTCAGAAATAGCCTTACTGGCCTCCTCAGGTGCAGAGAAGCAAACGAAACCAAATCCACGCGACTTTCCGTTGTCATCGGTCATAACTCTAGCAGAGGTGATGGTACCAAAACTTTCAAATTCCTTTACAAGAGCCTCATCGTCGATCTCGTCGTCCAAGTTCTTAACGTACAAGTTAACGCCTTGGTACTTGTTGAGCTTCTCGAGGCGTATAGCTTCATATTGCTTTCGGAGCTCTTCTTCACGCTCATGCTTCTTTTGGGCACGACCAACGTAGAGCTTTTTACCATTAATTTCCTTGTCGTTAAGCTCTTCAACAGCCTTGGCGGCTTCTTCGTGCTTTTCGTAGTTAACAAAGCCAAAGCCACGGGAATTACCTTCCGCGTCGGTGGAAAGAACAGCAGAGGTAACATTACCGTACTTAGCGAACATCTCCTCGAAAGACTTTTGAGTCATAGAGGGGTCGATATTCTTGACATAAATGTTGGTGAAGTTAGCCTTAAGTTCCTCAACCTTGGACTGACGTTCCTTCTTGGAGATATGGTGACCAACGTAGACCTTTTGGTCATTCAAAAGCATCCCGTTAATGTGAGTAATAGCGGACTCAGCGGATTCAGCGGACTCGTAGTGAACAAATCCGTAACCTTTAGAAACACCGTACTCGTCAGTAGCTATCTTGCAAGACAAAATTTTTCCAAAGGTGGAAAAGGTATCATGAAGTGCCTTGTTGTCAATAGAGGGGTCCAAGTTCTTGATGAAGATGTTTCCAGCACCGTCTCTGCGGAGCTTGGGGTCACGCTGAGACCACATGATGCGGCAAGGGCGGCCCTTAATGGGGGTGTAGTTGAGTTCCTCGATAGCCCTTTCACCATCAGACATCTTCTGGTAGTTGACGTAAGCGTAGCCTAGAGATTGGCGAGAAACAGCATCGCGGCATACACGAATAGATGCAACAAGGCCTACCTGGTTGAAGATCTCAAAAAGCTGAGCTTCAGTAACAGCAGGATCAAGTTCACCTACGTAAAGGGAGGCGGATGCGGGTTGAGCGACAGCGGCAGCAGCAGCTTCACCGTTTTCAGGTTGAGTAGGAGCCTGAGAGGCAGATTCACTGCTAGCGGGTTCCTGGACGGAGAGGTTCTTAATGGCCTCGGTGGCAGATTCGACTTCAGCAGACATTTTTGCGAAAATCAAAGAACAAAAAAGTTAAGAAGGAAAAGTTAAAAATTCTCGATCCTGAGGTTTTTTTTTCCTGGGGTTTGATTAACTAAAATTAACAGAAAACTTTTGACTAGTGCCGTAAATTATTTCTTGGTTAAAAGAAATAAAGTAAAATAATCTGTAGAAGATGATTTTTTCGGGGTTTGATTGAATAGAGGTTTTTTGTTGGTATAAAACTAGATGAAGACGCGACTAGACTAAAATGTGCAAATGAGCTTAAGTCGAAGCAGCGAGCTTAGTACTATAACGTGTGTTTTTTTTTCTGGTATATATATAATATCTGTAAATCAAAGACAAAGAAAAGAAAAACTAGTCTTTGCTTTATCGATATAACTTTAGATATTATCAAGAAAGAGGGGGGGGCGAGGTGTTAAAAGAAAAAACTTTGTGATTGATGGTAGTAAAATAAAGAGTAGGCCGGAACGGTGGAAAAAAAGATAGAGATATAACTTAAAGTTATACGTTTCCATGACTACAAGTACTTAAATTTGGTACCATAGTATAATGATTGTGCTAGTTTTAAATAATTATGACGCTTTAAATTATGTAAGATGATCATTCTATGAGATGTATGTTATTAAGATAAATCAAAGCCTTTCGTCGATTGAATAGCGTACATGAGCCGTTCGCGTAGCAGTTCTTTGGACTGGTAATTTGGCAGCTTTAACAGGTTCACGCACGTAGATGCAGACGGTAGTCTGTAAATCTCATTACCGGCATGTCTAATAGAGAACTTAGGATTTAACTGCTTAAATCCTTGTAATGGAGGACGTGACGATGATGTCACAAATAGCAGAAACTTGGCTTTGTCTTCCTCTGACATTTCCTTTAGTACTTCCCAGAACGCTTTGATTGTTGGGCTAGATTCGTCGTAAACGCTGTATACTGTATTATTTTTCAAGTCTTCAATACTCACAGGTTTCATCGTTCCACAAACTAACTCTTGTAATTCAGCAGCATTAAACATAGATAGCCACGAAATTGGCAGCACCTTTCCAAGGCCAGACAAGAAAGCATTAGTCTGCGCTCGAAGCTCAGTATTTAGTTTGTAGTTACTGACCTGAAAAACATACCACGCAACATTCTTCTTAGTGACAAACTGGTCTTCAGGTGCTGAAGATAATTTCACTTCATTTCCTTCTGCATTAACCACTGAATAAGGTATATGGAGCTCATCGATATCCCCTTCATAGTTCTTCAGATTCATCAAACTGCGGTAAAATTCCGGGTCCAGGTCAATCAAATCATCAGTGCTATTTTCAACGGCGTAATTCCTCCATTTACGCATAAAAAATTGTGCTAGTTGCACTTCGAGTAAAACCTGGGACCTCACAGCCTTTCCAATAAGCATTCCGCAAAAATGAAGCATTTTTAATTGTTCTGGTGATCTAGCTGTAGGGTTTGGATACAGAAAATGCGAGGAGCTCTCCACAAATAGTCCTAATTCAGGAGAGAACAGCTCTTTACATGCCAGAGTTATAAATTCCTTAGTCAGTCCACCACCATCAATACCCGCCTCTATACCATGGGCATTATGGAACTCGATTTTAGTATGCTTGCGGAAATCATTTCCAAGGAAGGTAATGGCATCTATTCCACTTCCAATAACATCGTCGCGATCTATCGGGATAGTAACACCTGTATTCATGCTAAATTCACTCCAGTGACTTTGTTGTCGCAACATATCCGATTCTTTTTCAATCACAGTGCTCAATAAATCAACTCTCCAATTGAACGGTAACATAAAGGGACATTCTTCAATAATGTGCAGCAGTGTCATCTGCTCCATTTCATTATTGTTTTCATGACCAATGAAATGTTCCATTCGCTTATAATAATACTGGTATGAGTAACCATTCAGCATGTTTTGAGCTAACTCATCCATGTTGTTCGACCTTAAGGCAGCGGTGTCGACCCAAAATCCAGGCTTGGTAAACTGGTCTCGTGAATCTTTGATAAATAATACTTTCAACAACTTAAGTACAACTCCTTCCAATGTTCCAGTAGAAAGCGGCAGATCGTTAGAGATATGTGTAGACCTAGGAATAACATGCTCCGAAAGGATTATATTGTATGCACAGTTCCTCATGCAAGTCGTTAGCTTGCGAATCAGATCCATAGGAACCATTTCACCAGAGTAAAATGTCTCATTCTCCTCCAGCTTAGCCCATAGCTGAAACAAAATCACTACAAATAGGAGAGCTATCATCTGACTGCCGCTAGCTGAATGTAAGTAATTCGAAAGAGAAGCGGAGTTCAGGTTCTCATCAAAGAACTCGTAGGTTGAAGACAAAACCGCTTTTAACATAACAGCCAACAAATCTGTTTCATGTGACAAGCAAAACAGCATAAATGAGGTGACAGAAGAGGTGGAATTGAGGATGTAAAGGGCGCCTAGCATAACTGATAACTGCGTAGTGAAAAGCGGCGAGCTAGAACGATGAGAAATAGCGTTGTGCAAAAATTCTTTGTTGTATAGATATAACAGTTGTTCAAGTATATGAACAGGTACTTCTTTTATTGAGACTCCTCTGATGCTAACCCCTGGTTCAGGAAGCGATGATATGACTTCGTCCTCGTAATCCGGGGAATGACCTACCAAATTGAACAAGAAAGAAGTAGGAGTGTCATTGTCTGAATATATATACACTATGCCTTTATAAGACACGCATAAGTAAATAATTTGTGATAATGCAGAGATGTTTTCCAGGCTCATAGGAGCTGTACGAAACCATGCTATTAGATTGGCGAGACAGACAAGACGATCAGCTGGAGTAGCAAGCGCTGCTGAGAATTCATCATAGGACTGTAATAGAACTGTCCATATTTGGCTTAGCGTAAACTTTTCTGTAAGGCCTGTAAGCAAAGATTTCTTTTCAGAAATCAGAAGATCCGGGGAGATGAGAAGCGATGCTAGAGATGTGATCTCGTTTAGTTCAATGTCTGCTACGAGAATAGAAACAACATATGGGAAATATGCTGGGCACCGCATGAGTGCGTCGTATGCTTCTTTCTTTAACTTTGAGAAGGATGGTAGAGTGGTTTGTGAGGACAGGCGCATCAAATGAGCCAGAATAGTAGAGGCGTCCGGGACGGGGTCAGAAGCATTAGCGGGTATCTCAGTCAATATGCTAGACAAATACGAGATAAGTAAGGAGACCAAAGAATCGGCTGTTTTTGCAGAAAATACTGATGTGTCGTTACAAGCGTCTATTCTTTCCAGAAGAGTGACGAGGTTTTCTGGAGAGTAAGAAGGCTTCGCATATGCGATTTGAAGGACCCGCAGGTACGGATCAGATGGGGCAGAAGAGGAAGAGAAGAGGCGCCACAGTGAAGAACGTGTGTAGTGAGAGCGCCAAAGCGCTTGTATACGTACAGCTGCCAGTTGACGCTTTCTAGTTAGGAGGCGATTTTCGCGCGATTGCGACGCCTGTTGGAGAATTGACTGTCTTGAACCGCCAGAGCGGGCTCCAGAGCCACCAAGGTTAACTTGCCGGCGGGACTGAGGGCCTGAAAAGTTAGAGAACAACATAGACATTATGTAGTTTTTATAAATAACATGCTAGGGTAACAAAAAGACGAGTAGCTACAAATATAAGATATATAGAAGCAGATCTATTAGAAGGCGAACTCTGTATAGGGAAGGTGCTAGAGTAGTGGAATAATGGCGATTCGCATAGCAACGGTTGCGCGGTAGTGACTTCAAATAGGCGCAGGCATTTTCCACCTTTTGATCTTTTATTATACCAAAAAGAGATCAGAAATGTTACGGCTTGTTAGTCGTAGAACATTTTTGCAGGCGCCTATGGCGTCACGTTGTGCTTTTCCAGTTATTAGCAGACAAAATTTTCATAAGAACAGCGCGGTGCTGAAAGAGGAGGACGACATGCCAGATCTAAACACCGAGTCACGGGAGATTCGTCAGATTCTGGAAGGCGAAAAGCTCGAGAAGATGCCTTCACCGGAAGAGGTTACGGGAGTGCCTGTGCAGGAGATTCTGAAGCGTGAGAAAGATATTGTCAAGCCCGATGTTATGAACGAAAAGGAGTCATCCGAGTTAAGTGCCAGCTTTAGCTCTAGGGGAATTGACCTGAGCGGAGTTTTTGGTGAATTATCTACACGGAAAGTCGTCCCGGAAGGTCGACAGCCTACAAGCGAAGAAATATACGCATTGGGACGCAAAATCGAGCAGATCCGAACACAGGGCGGACTGGACTGGGCGGACGATGATATCAAGTCGTCTACGCTGAAGGAGTACATTGAGAAAAAACGATATGAGCGGGGACTGTTGCTGACAGAAGAACAGAAGGCGGAAGCGGAGCGAGCACGCGAACTGAAGGCGCTTAACCCGCCTGTAAAGAGCGATCCTATTCTTGCGCAGTGCGTGAACCTATTGATGAAGGACGGTAAGAAGGCGCAGGCGGAGAGAATCCTGGCACGCACGTTGTACCTGCTACATCTGAAGTCGCGAAAGGATCCTTTGCACGTGCTGAAGGAGGCACTTGACTTGTTGGCTCCTCTCACAAAGGTGCGTAAGAAACGAGTCACGGGCGCTAAGTCTGTAGACATGCCAGTTCCCTTAAATGAGAGGCAACGTATTCGGCAGGCATTTGTATGGATACGCGATGCGAGCGCCGGATTTCCATCAAGAGATATCGCAGTGAGACTATCGGAGGAAATCTGGAACACATATAATGGTACTTCTTCGTCATTCGCAAAACGCGAAGCCATCTACAAATCTGCCATATCCGGTCGGTTCAATCTCGCAGCATAATGTAATGATAAATTATACGCACTTAGTAAACTCTAATTCTGTTTTGACCTTTTATTGATCGGATAAAGCAATTATGTATACTAAATCTGATCTGAAACAACAAATTATTAACCAGAAATGTCCGAGGATCAAACTAAAGAGAAATATCAAATTGACTTGCATGCAATGTGCCCTGAGTTCAAGGAACTTACGCCACTGAAGCCTGGGTTCGCGCTCAGAGCCAAAACGACCGTGTTTCAGATTACCTCCACAATATTTTCTACTGCGATTGTTCTCTCGGTAATGTTGAGTGCCCTTCTTTCTGCTATTTTCAGCCATATTTTTTTACGTAAAAACCGTCCATTTATTGAACAGGAGAAAGCTGCTAAAGTGACGCGGTCGCGAGGTATCAAGAAAGCTGTACATGATCTCGCGTACTATGCAGATCTCCAGGGTATGATCCTCGATACCCGTGAAATCCTTACAGATGATGGTTTTTACCTGCAAATGCACCGCATTTTACCTAAAGAAGGCGCCGACGAGTTCGAGTCGCGACCGCCTGTTTTGCTCCTCCACGGCCTTATGGCCAGCTGTGCGACTTATTGCTCTAACGAAGACAAGTCTCTTGCTTTCTACCTCGTTCGCAATGGCTTTGATGTTTGGATAGCCGACAATCGTTGCGGTGATTTTAGAAAACACACTACGTATACGAAACACGACCCGAGAATGTGGACATGGGACGTACGCCACATGGCTCTGTACGACCTTCCGGCATTTATAGACACAATACTCACTCAATCCGGCACAAAATTTACTAAACTTGGTCTGGTAGCTCACTCTCAAGGCGTTGCTCAAATATTCATGTCTTTCTCGCGGTACTTGTGTCCTGAGCTTAACGACCGCGTCTACGCTGTATGCGGCCTTGGCCCTGCTGTTTTTACGGGCCCTGTTCTACGCTCGTTTTTCTTCAGTCTGTTTCATTGGCCTACATCTGTATTTCATTTTTTGTTTGGAAATACTGCTGTGTTTCCACACCTCATAAAAATCCGCAAATTCGTCCCGGGCAGTCTCTACAGCTCCTCCGCCTACCTATTTTTCATGTTCATCTTCGACAATGACGACTCTCTCTGGGATAGGGCTCTCATAGGCAGACAGTTTATATTCATGCCCATATACCTCTCGTCTAACTGCCTACGCTGGTGGGTTGGCAGAAACTCTGTCAATGACCGCGGCTGTATCCTCCACCCGCACGATCCTAGCGATCCTGCCTCTAAGCCCTGGTTCGACCGCAAAACAGCACCAATAGCATTATGGATAGGTGGAAAGGATTCACTTGTCGACGGTAATAGGCTTGTTTCCTACTTGCAGGAAAATGAGCCTTTGGCGCAGTTGCACAGCGCAAACATTATCCCTGATTATGCACATTTGGATACTCTATGGGCCCTGGATAGTGTCGAGACAGTCGCCTCTGGCGTACGCGATCATCTACTGCGTCACGCGTTTTTGTCTAAAGACGAATAGTTTTATGACACATTTTTAATTTTTTTGCTTTTCTTCTTTTGCCTCTCTTTTTTTCCAACTATGCTTGCATTTTTAATTTACGATACATTATCAACTCTCTACAAAACTTCTTGGAACTCCATATACCTCAAAGTTAACCAATCAGCATAATTATGTCCCTTGCTGTTAAACTGCATTTATGCGCCTGTCACTGTGCTGCTGCATATATGCATTGACTCCCCTTGGCACCCTCGTTGATTATGTGCTTAACAGAATGACAAGTTGATCCGGGTAATATACAATAATTTTAGGCACTTAAAGTGACCCTCAGGGGCCCTCTACTGGTGAATAAGTGCCTATATTTGTCTTTGTGCACCTGTAGGGTTCATTTTGATGGTCCACATGAACTTCTTGCATGCACTTCGCGAGTATTAATCAAGGGTTCTCATGGGCTGCGCTGCCTTATGTCCCTACAAACCGAAAGGTTTATAAGAGTATTGTATTCCAGTCTCATTCTCTAGTACACTGTTCAAAATGGTTTCTCCTATTATTCTCCTCGGATTCTTCCAAGCAGTTCTTGCTTCCAAGCACCACCAAAAATCCTCGACTCCTACTTGCGACGCATGTGTTGCTGCTACCAGTACCGTCACTTATGTTGATGACGATATTTTGAGCACTAACGAAAAGTCTATTGTCGAACAGGCTCTTGCTGGTAACCCTCCTGCCGGTGTTATCGTAGTTGATGACAGCAATGATAACTCTCGTTACTGCTTTGTCCAATCCAGCTACACCACCTCCAAACCTTACATTATCTATCCTCCTAACATGCAGTGCTCTAGTACTTCTACTCATACATTTGACATTTACCGCGACGGCCATGCTGTTGTTGCTACCTCCTGTGTTGCTGTCACAAAGACCTATGAACACAAGTCTACTCCTACCGATGAGGACTGTGATGAAGAAGAGGACGACCACAGCGAATGGAGCGGAAAATGGTACGAGTTCTACTCCAGCAGCGACACTGACAGCTACCAACATGATTATGAAGAGGACTGTGATGAGGATGGACAAACTGTTATCATCTCCAATGGTCGCACTGTCATCCAACAATCTACCTTGGTCTGCTTCGATGCTAAGGACTACGACGTTGTTATTCTTCGCCCTGATGTCAACGAAGACGCGGCCACTGACCCTGCTGTTACTGCAGGATATGGTCTTGCCAATGACGACACCTCCGCTTATGCTCAGGCTATCCTTACCCAGTTCAACGACCTGAGAACCGCTCATGGTGGCGGTGACGCTCTTGTCTGGAATACCACCCTTGCTGAACAGGCTCTTACTTACGCTAGGTCTTGCGACTGCAAGTCCCGTACTACCAGTTCTATTGGCTACCTTGCTGCCCAAGGTGCTGGTATTCTCAGCGCTATTGGACAGTGGCTCCGTCCTGCTATGAACTCCAATGGCGACATCGGAACTGAGCCCATGACTGATCCTACTCCTACCAATCTTCCCTTTTACGGTTATCTCAGCCAGATTGTCTGGAAGGCTACTACTGATGTCGGTTGCGCTACTTACCAGTGCTCTGAAGGATTCTATACCACTGTCTGTCTCTTCTCGCCTGTCGGCAATGTTGCCGGCGAGTTTGGCGCTAACTTCACTCCAGCATAAACAATTAAAGGTTTATTGTCGCTATCTTGTCTATATTTAGTATATATAACAGTGACAGTATCATTGCTGGAGTGTTAACTTTTGCTTTCTCTTTTGTCTTATCAATTTATGTAATATAATATTGTTCCAGCGTGTTATTAGTAGAAATTTTAAAAAGTAAGGGGGAAAATAATACGTTTTGTTTTTCACTCCGTTTAATGACTATCTCTAGGAATGAACCTTTCGGCAATATTTCGGTAACGAGCCACAGATTTCGGAGCCATTCCTGCGTCCAATTGCTCCACAGTATCACGGTATATCTCCTGCCACGGCGTTTGACTTTCTGGAATCTTGTAGCCGCCATTCTTCATAAGTTCCTGTTTTCTCTTTTCGATCTCTTCTTTAGGTAGCAGAATATCCGCTGCGCGTTTGTTTAAATCGATCCTTAGACGGTCACCATTCTTTAAAATAGCCAATCCTTGCGATAAAGCGGCTTCAGGCGACGCATTAAGAATTGAAGGTGAACCACTCGTGCCTGACTGTCGGCCGTCACCAATACACGGCAGACTTGTTACATTCTGTTTCAATAAACGCGCAGGAGGTTGCATGTTGACTACCTCGGCGGCGCCAGGGTATCCAATGGGTCCAGCGCCGCGGATCAGCAAAATAGTGTGCTCGTCAATCTCCGGCAGGTTATCGATGTTAGCATGGTAGTCTTCAGGACCGTCAAACACAACAACAGGTCCTTCAAATGCATTCGGATCATCAGGATTGCTCAAATATCTCTTTCTGAACTCTTCAGAGATCACACATGTCTTCATTATAGCAGAATCAAAGAGCGTGCCCTTAAGGTTCAAGAATCCAGCAGAAGCGACCATTGGCTCCTTGAACGACTTAATTACTCGACGGTCAGTAGAGAACTTTCCAGAGCAATTCTCGCCCATAGTTTTGCCGTTGACAGTCATAGCATTGGCGTGACCAATACCATTTGCAAGAAGTTCGGCCATAATCGCAGGAAGACCACCAGCGCGATAATATTCTTCACAGAGGTATTCACCAGCAGGTTGTATATTCAGCAGAAGAGGTACATGGTACCCGACACGTTCCCAGTCGTCGTTATTCAACGGTACACCGATGCACTTAGCAATAGCGTTCACGTGAATAGGCGCGTTTGTACTTCCGCCAATAGCAGTGTTGGCGACAATAGCGTTCTCGAAAGCCTCACGGACCAGAATGTCTGAAGGACGGATGTTCTGCTCGGTCAACTCTACAATACGAAGACCGGTCAGATACGCACATTCACCGCGGTCACGGTACGGTGCAGGAATTGTAGCAGATCCGGGAAGAGCCATTCCAAGTGCTTCAGCCATGGCATTCATTGTAGACGCCGTGCCCATGGTGTTGCAATGACCAACACTCGGAGCGCTACCTTCAGCAATCTCTGAGAACTGCTCTGTTGTAATTGCTCCTGTGGCATGGAGCTCCCTAGCCTTCCAAATCGCCGTTCCACTGCCTGCAAGCTCACCATTGTAGTAGCCGTTCAACATAGGGCCGACGTTCATAACGATCGCTGGTATGTTAAGCGTTGAGGCCGCCATAAGACAGGCTGGTGTGGTTTTATCGCAGCCGGTGAGTAAAACAACGCCATCTATTGGGTAGCCAAAAAGAAGCTCAACTAATCCGAGATAAGCTAAATTGCGATCCAGTGCAGGGCCAGGTCTTTTACCTGTTTCCTGGATCGGATGAACAGGGAACTCCAAGCACACGCCGCCGGCGGTACGAATACCTTCACGAACACGTTTTGCAAGTTCAAGATGGTGTCTGTTACATGGACTCAAGTCTGAGCCAGTTTGTGCAATACCAATAATCGGTTTTCCGCTTTTGAGTTCTTCTCTCGTAAGACCAAAGTTGAGATAACGCTCAATATGAAGAGCGGTAGCGCTAGGATCTTCCTTATTATCGAACCAAATCTTGCTGCGGTATTTCCTGTGAACTTTACCGTTCGCTAAACCGTTTGCTCCTGCCTTCTGCAAATCGCGTAAAAGTTTCTCAGCGCTAGCAGCTCTTTTCTCTGCCTCTTCTAACCGTACTTTAAGCTCTTCAGGTGAAAGCTGTGCAATTTCTTTTGCTTCTTGCTCTGCCTTTCCGCAGTTACAACCTTCGCATGCCATTTTCGTTTCACGTCAGATTTAGCAAACCAAAACAACCTGTTAGCCGACTGTAGGTTCACTTGCAACACCGATAAGAGAACATCTCTTATATATAAGACTACCCGTAGAATGGTTATAATGTGGGGTAACACCCTCGAAAAAAATAAATCTGGCCAATGGGAACAAATGAAATAAATAAACGTGGGGTAGTTACACCCATGTCCCAACCCCTCGCCATCTTAACCCCCCTCCCCACATTCCTCTTTTGGATAACAGGCCGAACTATATTATAACGCTTTTAGTAGAAAATATACCCTTGAAAAAAATACCAAGAATCATCTGCCGCATATTAAAAGTGAGGGGTTTTGGTTTATTTGACGTATATCGAAGCTACGAGAATGGCGGAAATCGATAAGCGTAAGTTATTGTTTTATTTTTAAGTTTCTCTTTTGAGGAAACAAAATGGAGGGGGCCAAGCTTTGTTAAATAGCCCCACAATCCGACGACTAATAAAGACTGATATAGGCTAGATTGTCGGGCAACGCCTTGAATGTGTCAGGAATTGAAAGACCTTGAGTTCTCAGGCTCCAGACATGGGAAACGACGTCTAACAGCGGATGGACATTCGTCATACAAACCATCTCAATGTCTTTGATCCTTGAGACAAAGTACTCGTACTGGTCTTCGCGTGCACATACACTGCCCATCAGCATCACAAAAGGCAGCGCCGCAGCAGTGCGCGAATTAGGATCGATCATGTCGACCTGCATTTGGATAGTCGAAACGAGCATCTCAGACTCAGACTCCAGCTTCTCTGGTCGCAAAAATATATAGAAATATATCATCGCAGCTGCATGAAAAGCTTCATCACAATGAACTAAATACCTTTCCTTTTTCTTCAAGATAGACGTCTCGCGTTTGTAATGATTCTCAACTTGTCGTTTCCAGAGCGCTAGTTCCAGCGCGTCCAAGTCATCCTTTGACGGCCGTTTAAACCGGCACCGCAAAATCTGGATAATCACTACTGTCAGATGTGATGAGAACCCATAAAACAGATCAATCGCGTCATTTGCATCAGGATCCTCTATCCAGTGAGTCGTCCAGAAACTCAGCAAAAAATCCAGTCCTTCTATCACAGGCGGTGAAGGGGTAAAGTCCCGGAGCAGTCCTGCCGTCACTAGCGATATCGTGTAAGTCAGCCATTTCGCCAAGAACCACAGCTCAGAACTGGGCTGCTGACCATTCAGATTGCTCACGATCACCCTTAACACATTGGTCGCACCTACACAGTGCATCTCGACTAACGGAAGGTTGTTCTGAACAACATAACTCGTGGCCAGCGCCAGGCTGGCAGACATTTTAGCTAGCCCAGCAGGGCTATCTGATAATTTTGAGTCGTACAACGCATCTCGCAACCCTGTGAGCGAAGATATAATAAGCTCGTTCCGTGCGTTGTGGTCTTCTGCAAAGCTGAAGATTTTAAGTTGATGAATGTATGAAAGATGCAGAAGAGATGACATGAGAAAAGGGTAGTTGATAGCCATAGGAACAAGAGAGGATATAAAAGGCGTCGGAAGCATATGTACAGCACAAAACCTCGCAGTGCTGGTTATATAGAACTCCCATAGAGCGTCAGCATCGACTGAGCTGACAGAATCCGAAATGAGCGCCGGGCTTCGTCTGTTGTGGTATGTCATTTCCAGCGAGGGAGAGCTTTGCACACTTATTTCCTCGCTCAAAGCTTCGGGATCATCGTCAGTAGTGCAAATAGGGGTTTCAGTAGAGAAATCTGTGTCTGTGAGGTTTTGCAAAGGAAGTGGAAGATACGCGTCTACCACCGGAAAAAAGGTCGAGTCGGGGAGAGAAACTGGTATACTCGTTGGAGTTTCTATATTCTCAATGCTTTCTACCTTTTCTTTTGGTGGTTCTGCGTTCATTTCAAGTTCGGCGTCGGAAAGATAGCTGCGCCCTTTGTGAGAAGACGTTTTAATCTTGTGAGAGTTGTCCTGCATTCCCACATAAAACTGAAACAATCTGTACTCACAATCGGAGTGCGCTTTGTTACATGATGCGCACCTTGGTCGTTCTTGCGAACAACGTCGCTTAAGTCGCTTACATCTTTCACAGTTTCCTCTGGATCTTACTGCTAAGCCGGCCTTCCGAGACTGGCTCTCAACCTTCTTCGTTTCTCGCGATAACATTCGATTAGCGTGTGTGTATCTGTAATGCTGCAGCTATATACATAAAGAATTCCTCTTATTCTATCATTTCAACGCGAAATAGTCACCAATATGATGAGAAAATATGCAGTTGAAATACTATAATGGGTCGGTCCACTTGTAAAGATAAGGTGAGTTCGAAATCCCAATAAGGTTTGCACAGATCAGACGTTACGATTGGTCAAAAAGCGTCACTATCATTCGCACACCATGATAACCCTGTCCCTGCCCCGCGAAGGCTTAGGCGTTTAATATGCTCACGACTTGAGTCAATATGCTCTACTTATAGATCATTAAAATTGACTCACTTTTTATGATACTAGCAATTGCTAATGTCACCACAGTTATCTAAATCATGAAGAGGTGGAAGAAACAGAGGACGAGATGTCTCCTATGTCGCACCAACCATGCACAGGCAAACAGTTGAAGTATTTACACCAACTGCAATGACCTCCACCGTTATAAAAGTTCTTGAATAATAACACAAACGCAACAATTGCTACCGCCAATGCTAAAAATCTAACAGCTCCCCATGCATACCAGGCTATAGATTTCCCACGCAACGCTCGTTTTGGATGTTTCCAATATATATGGATTGTAGGCACTTTAGAGCGATTGTTCTCATTCCCGCAAAGGCGTCTGATAAAGAATGGCGACCTCATCAGTAGTACACCCAGTAAAATTCCCATAATAAACCCACCAATATGTGCAAAGTTGTCCAGTCCTGGGAGCAAGCCTAGCACAAAACATATAATGATCTCGACTATATGCAAGATAAGCAGTCGAACTGGCCGTTCATACAAATGCCAATTAAACAGCAGATCAAGTAGGTCAATCGCCAGTATTCCGAACAAACTTCCTGACGCGCCAGAACTTGCTACTCCAGCCGGAGAGTAGTTGGCTCCTAGAAGAAATCCAAATATGCCGCACGCAAAATAAACAATGAAGAACCTAATTGATCCAATCTCCTGCTCGAGAATTACTCCGAGCCGTATCTGCAGAGCAAGATTTAAAGCTATATGGAGAATACCGGCATGCAGGAAGATTGGTGTGATGAACCGGAACCACTGATCAGGTGGAGATCCAATAGGTTGGAAACCGCAAAGCTCACTTAACGAACAAACATCGGTGTCAATAGTTGTGGAATTAGGACAAGGATATAGTAGTGTTTCTTGATCTATAAGACCAGGAACTTGATGCATACATGGTGCAAATCTAGCGCCCATATTAATTAATACATATGTGCTAGGCCCTATCATGGGGTTGAATGAGGGTTGTGTCTGAATTGGGCTACCAGTGAGAATACCCATTTTGACAAACTCGACTATAAAAACAATTATCTGAGCTGCTGAAACAATAGTTATGACGTATGGAAACGTTCTCCAATTAATTCTCGAAAAAAATGAGCCTTTTGAAGGTTCAGTTTGCTTATTTAAGTCAGAAAAAGTGTCAGTGTCGCCCCAGTTTGGCGACGGACGGTGATCCAAGTGTGCGTTCGCTGAGTAGCCGTCTAAACGCTTTACCGAGAATCCATTAATAGGGAAATCGTCTGATTCACTATTAGTATTCACTAAGGACGATTCAAAAGCATTAAGTTCAATTGGACGGCAGATAGGTCTAGAGTACGTGTAGTCGTCCTGAACGTTCGACGACCAGGATGACTGTGAGACGTCATTAATCCGCGATAAGGTAGGGCGAGAGTAGTTATATGCTGAATATTCGGGCGTTTCAAGCTGATAAAAGTTAGATGGATCATATGATTCGTCTTTAGGTGGGTATTGCCTAGACATGGTGAATGAAATGTGACTAAATAACAAAGAGAACAACAAATAGATATGGAATCTGCGGCGGGAGCTGTTGTTGAGTTATGCGCGTTTAATGTAAGACTCCTACTTTTTAACTAGAAGCTTCAATGACTAGAATGCAAAAAGAGAGACAAAATGAATAGTGAAAGGCGGTGTTCTTATTTGAAAAGATACTTTTAATAGCTCAGGGGTGATTTAAAGAAGTGACAGCTGGTTAGTGGTGGCCGTTTAAGGTTATATTAGGATATTATCAACCAATCACAGACGTTTATAGGTAGTATATGTCTTCGCCGGTCTAAAACTGCCGCATTTGGTACCTTAAACTAGTGATCTGCGGTATACAATAACAAATACGTAATTTAGCATGTGTACACGCATAGGGGCGCGTAATACGCTATCTATTAGCAGAGCTCGAGGCCATCTCCTCGGGCATGTGCTGCGGGAACTCATTTAGAATCGGCGATCCGTGCAGGCTAGGATACACATCCATGCCGGGCGATGGATTTTCCGCATAGTTTATGGTGTCATTCAAATTTTGGTGTGGTATCAATGAACCGTGCACTGCCTCGTTCATCATAGAGATCCTCTGATACTTTGCATCTTTGTCATTTCTTTCGTTGACGTGCAGCAGCTGCGTGGGATGTTGTTGAAGCTCCTCCTCGTTCTCCGCTTCTCGGTCGCTGCTGCTGTCGCTGCAAGCGTCGTCATCATCGTCGTCGTCGTCATTATTTTCCCGGTCTTCATAGTGCGAGTTATCACTCTGTAATCTCTCCGGGTGCATTATATATGGCCCATGACTGCCGCCGCCTTGTAGTATCCTGTCCCGCAGCCCTATGGGCTGACACGACACCATCAAATTGACGCGGCCAAGAGCAAACTCCATAGGAGCAAACCCACGGCAGGATATCTGCAGGGCCCAGCGGAACTCGCTGACGAGACCCGCATACGCCTCCACTTCTTCGGCGCTCGAAGATGTTACCATTAACAGTGTAGCAAATGTGCCAATAAGCGCAAAATGCTGCGCAGCCTGTGCGTGCCAGAATGCCTCTAGATGTTCCCTTCTGAGACTTTTCGTGAACTCAATAGCAGCCACCACGCGTGCTCTCGCTGCATTTCGACAGACCAGTACTAATTCGGGAGGAGAAAGCTCTGTTAGAGATTGGATAATGCGCCGGTGCAGCATGATCTCAGCAGCAAAGTATGCCAGATGTAGGTACCCTGTAGAAGAGAACATTCTAGATTGCTCATAGTTCATGTGAAGACACTCTGGAAGCGATTTGTACCATTGTCGCAATCGTGCCTGTACGGGTTCAGCTGCATTCAGTACATTTTCCACGTCCACTAGTGTATTTAGCGACTTCAAGGAAAAGAATATGTCGTGAATATCTCCAACAATTTCGCTCAAGCCTACAAACTCCTTGAATAACAGTCTTCCAGTTTCTGAATCAGCGCTTTCAGGTTTTCTTATCTCTTCTGTTCCAGTTTTCTCGCGGAAATCCATAGCCTGGACTTTTTTCACTAGCCAGTCGGTGTGGTTGATACGAGACGAATGGCCAGTTATCAGAGATCCCCATTTGTCTTCAGCCCAAACAGCCCATGCCAGTCGTCTTCTGAGACCTCTTTCCCATTTAGGAATCTTCCAGTTACTGCAGTCAAGATGCAATCCTAATTCTTCAGAGATTGCCACGACTTGCGACAGCAAGGCCCAGTTACCACTGGTGCCGGAACGCACGCGTTGTAACAGAAGCAGCCCAGCCTGGACGGTAGACAGTTTGGGCGACTGCACTACAAACGAGAAAGTTCTCAACGCTATTGAATCTAAAGCTCGTAGGTCTGGTTTAGGCAGCGCTGCAAGCGTAGTGTCATAATCCCACCAGTTCAATGCCAGCATGTAAACAGCAGCGAGTAGTGATGGAGAAAACTCCCGATATGACCTCTTATACTTCTCTAAAAACACTTCACGGTGGAGTATAGGGTAATTGGGGTGAATAATGCGGAAATAGAGATCAATTAAAGCAGCACCATGTGGGGCTATAATGCGCTCGATCGCATCACAGTCTTGCAGAAGTTCCTGGTATCCATCGAGGTACTGGTCCTTTTCCATTATAAACACAGTAGATGGCGCGACGCGTCTGAACTTAACGCTAGGAGATATTTCCACTTCATCTAAAGAGTCGAACTTGACGTGCTCGAGAACTTTCGGCTCGAACGAAGAAGTAGGGCCGAGCAGAGCCGAGCATCGTGGAAATTGTAATCCTAGAGTTTTTTTTAACAGTGAATATCCCTTTATTTCTGAATAATCTGATATGCTCTTATCTGTGGGTGAATTATCTGTAGTCATTGACTCGAGTATAGGCGGTTTAGAGGATTTCTTACGCTTTGGTAAAGGTCCTGCATTGAACGTGCATGTCTGGTTCCGCAATCGACACAAAATGCAATCTTTCTTACCGTCTTCAAACACACATCGCGACTTCCTCTTCCTACACATATCACATGGCCTATTAACTGGCTTGGCTTTAATTGAATCACTAGGAGAAATTGTCTGCTGGCTCGAATCCATCTCGTCCTCTTCTTTCTGCGCAGGCATATGATTATGGGTCTTCGCTAGTGATCGTTTAGCCATCTGCTATGGAAAAGGAGCACCTTTCTAATAAATATTCACCAGATCACAATAGCGATATCTATATAATACTAAAAAAAATGTCTGCAATATTGTCTAGCACGCTGATACAGCCTAATGATCAGAACAAAAATAAAGAAAATCCCTTTGCACTTACTTTATATACAATTATCGGTCAACTCCGTACCTTTCATGGTGACTTTAAAATACCGTTTTAAGGTTAATGGGACTTGCCGTTTTGGGTAATACCATCTCGGGTGAGTACACAATATTTTCTCATTATCGGATACACCGGCGATGACCCTTAATAAAATAAAAAAAAATAGCTATTTACTTACAGGTTGATCTCAGTTTATGCTTACTTTAAGACAGCAATAAGATCTCCAGCTTCCACAAAGTCGCCCGACTTGTGGCATACTTTCAGAACTTCGCCATCTTGCGGTGCAGTGACCGTCATCTCAGTCTTCATAGCCTCAACAACAATGAGTCCTTGACCCTTAACAACCTTATCTCCAGGCTTTACGAGAGCCTTCCAGAACCGTCCTGCAACTTCACCGTAGACCATCACAGCATCGTCGCCAAAGTCTTCGTCCTCAACAGCGTTGCTCATGCTGTTTTGTTCTAGCTCGTCGTTTGCAACCTGGATCAGTTTGGCAATCTCCTCAGTGCCCTCCATTACGTTCTTCTGGTACTCTTCAATGCTCGTCTTGTTCTCCTCAATCCACTTGCAGTACTCGCCGTGATTAAACATAGACTGCGTAATATCAATTGTGTATCGGCCGTGCTTTACTTCTTCAGACAACTTGTCGAGCTCCTCCTCGCTAATAGGATAGTACTCAATGATGTCAAAGGGATCGACAAGCCACGGTCTATTCTGCTGACCAAGTACAAGCTTATCCCAGATAGGAATCGTGCGGCCAATCAATTGGTATCCTCCGGGCGAGTCCATGCCGTAGATGCACATGTACATGCCTCCAAGACCAACTGTGCCTTCGGGAGTGAATGTACGCGAAGGATTGTACTTTGTACCAACAAGACGATCCCTGGGGTCAAGTGGAACAGCGCACGGTGCTCCAAGGAACACATCGCCAACACCGAGAACAAGGAACTGTGCTCTGTACATAAGATCTTTGACCTTGTCGCGGCTGTCGAGCTGATTTACCTTCTGTAAGAAGTCCACATTATTGGGCAACCAGGGAGCCTTCGACCTAATAGTCTCTTGGTATCGTTGCACTGCAGCAAGGGTCTTAGTATCTTCGAAAGCCATGGGTAACCGAACACGTCTGCAAGGAACAGACCAATTGTCGTCAAACACCAATTCGTTCTCATACTTGATCAACGTGTCTAATAACTTCTTCTGACTCGTTTTGGTGCCATCAAATTCAATAAGTACTGATCTTACACCAGGCGACATCTCAATAACACCAGTGGTATAATTCTTGAAAACAAGTTGAGTCAGTCTATAAACTCTGTAAGGCATGCGCAAATCTAAAAGGTTATCACCGTATTCAACGAGAATATATCTGTCTCCCGCTTGTCTATAAACGATCTTAGGAATTCCATCCCTAGCCTCGCTCCTGTACAGCACAGGATCTTCAAGTTTCGACTGAATAGACAGAACAAGGTCTTCAGGTACCTCGTCCTTCAGGTTTTCAATGACATCATCGTACGCCTTCTTTAACTGCAGAGCGCCCTGAAAATCAACAAGCACAAACTGGATCATGTCGCCAGGCTTCAATTGTCCAACTTTCCACATCTCGGCTTCGACAACTGTGACAGGACAAACAAAACCGCCTAATGATGGGCCGTCACAGGTTAAGATAACAGGCTCGTCTCCCGTGAAGTTCAAAGCACCAATAGCGTAGACATAATCGTGCGCATTAGATGGATGCAAACCAGCTTCTCCACCGTCCTTACGAGCCCATTCAGGTTTGGGTCCGATCAGACGTACACCAAAGCGGTTTGAGTTATAGTGTACCTTCCATTCGGATGATAACAAGGTATCTATGCTCTGCGGTAAGAAGAAATCCGGAGATGTATGCGGTCCAGCCATAACACCAATCTTCCAAGTCTTAGGATACTTAGGAATGACGGCGGTTGAAGGCTCTGCAGGTTCGCTCACAGGAGCAGGGATCTCACAGGCTTTGACGGATTCGTCACCGAGGAAAATGACATCTCCAAACTTTAGAACACGTCCGTTAAACCCGCCCATGTTTCCAAGCGCAAAGGTTGATCGGCTTCCAAGATACTCGGGGACGTCAATACCGCCTCGAATGGCAATATACGATCGGCAGCCGTTTATAAGTTTTCCAACGCTCAGTTTCTGTCCTGATCTAATTTGTATAGGCCTCCACATAGACACTGGCTCGTCATCAATAGTGACTTTAGCTTCACCACCGCAAACAGCTGCGATACCGTCTCTGTGGAACAAGAGAGTAGGGCCCATCAATGTACATTCAATTCCAGGCGCATTGGAATGGTTGCCAACAAGACGGTTAGCCATACGGAAAGCATAGTCATCCATAGGTCCAGAAGGAGGAACACCGATATGCCAAAGAAGCTTGCGTCCAGGATAGTCTTGAACAGTTGTGTAGCTTCCTGGTACGGTAACTTCAACAGCATTAGGCTTGTATGAGAAAGTATCAAGAACACGTGTGTAAACATCGCCAGATCTGAAGAAAGAAGTGCGTGCAATTGCACGAAGATAGTCAATGTTGGTAACAATTCCTCCTACACTGGTTTCGTCCAAAGCTTTGATAAGTTTATCAAGGGCCTCGTTTCTGTCCTTGCCGTATACAATGATCTTGGCAATCATAGGATCGTAATTGGCAGAAACCTCAGATCCCTTAGAGATCCAAGTATCTATACGAGCGTCATCAGGGAATGATACATTAGTGATCTGTCCAGGTGAAGGATTAAAATCTTTGGCAGGATTTTCAGCATAGAGCCGCGCTTCCATTGATGCACCTTTGATCTTAATCTTCTGAGAGAAATCAGGAGGAGTATCTGCAGCAACTAACAGCATCCATTCGACCAAATCTAAGCCAGTGACTTCTTCGGTTACTGGATGTTCAACCTGAAGACGAGTGTTGACTTCCAAGAAGTAAAATTCTTCACGCACTGAGTCGTATATGAACTCAACCGTGCCAGCACATTTATACTTCATAGTTTTCGCAAGGCTCTCAGCAGACTGTCGCAACCCGATGCGCACTTTCTCAGGAATAAACGGACCAGGTGTCTCTTCAATGACTTTCTGATTGCGACGTTGCAAAGAGCAGTCACGTTCACCAAGAGAAATAGCACCACCACGTCCGTCACCGAATATCTGCACCTCGACGTGACGCGAATTGTCAATGAAGCGTTCAAGGAAAACACCAGAATCGTTAAAGAACTGTTGGCCTAAACGGCGTACTGAATCATATGCAGCAACTAACTCCTCTTCGTTGTTGCAACGTTGCAAGCCGATTCCACCACCTCCAGCAGTAGACTTCAGCATTATAGGGTATTCGATCTTCTTGGCAGCAGCAACTGTTTCCTCTAACGAGGCTAGCAGACCAGTTCCAGGAACAAGAGGCACCTTTGCTTTCTCAGCAATCTCACGAGCAGAGTGTTTAAGGCCCATAGATTTGATTACGGAGGCAGAAGGGCCAACAAAAACAATAGAATTCTTCTCGCAAGCTTCTGCAAAATCCGCGTTTTCGGAGAGGAAACCATAGCCTGGAATAATAGCCTGGGCATTGGTTTTCTTAGCAGCTGCAATAATCTTTTCAATAGACAGATACGTTTCTGCAGCAGTGTCGCCTTCTAAGAAAACTGCCTCGTCTGCTTCAAGAGCGTGAGGAGCATACCGATCTGAGGCAGAGTAGACCGAAACGGATCCTATTTTCATCTTTTTTAAAGTTTTCAGAATACGCACGGCAATTTCGCCTCTGTTAGCTATTAAAACTTTCTCAAAAGGGCGCTTAACTGAGGAAGTCTTGGTGGATTCGATGTACTTCCGCCACCCTCCATATTGCGAGATATCGACAGCAGCGGGATCGGAGTACCCGGTCTCTTCACATATAAATCCCTTAACAATATCGCCAGAAGCCAGCTCAACAGATCCAATTCCTAGAGGCCCCGGGATCAGAGAAACAAACTTGCCGAAGTTCTCAACAGGGATGTCGTAGGTCTCGATTTCAATAGAAACGCCGCCAGACACTACTTTACGAAGACCCGGTTTCGCTGGAACCGTACCAGCAAGAGCATATAGCTTGTAATTCGGAGACGTAGAGGTCTTTTCTACGAAGACAGCCTTTGCATCTTCCAGTTGATAGTGAAGCGGCATGCCCTTTAAGTGGGCGCCTACTACTGACACTCTCACAGTATCAGCAGGTTTAGGCAGGCCAGGGATAAGTTTGTCTTCGTTTTTAGCAATTACAGCATTTGAGTTTCCTAGAAGACGCTCCTTAGGAGACAAAAACTTCTCAGCGAGGTCCAGGAGTGCATAATCGTTGAACTTCCTGGATATCAGAGTGACGCCGAAAGGAAGACCGTCTTTGCGAAAACCGACGGGAATAGCCAACGCAGATAAGTCACTTAGGTTGACAAAGTTAGTATAAGTGCCTTGTTTGCTGTTGCATGCGATAGGCTCTTTAGCTATGTCGTCGAAAGAAGGCACCAAAGGACAAGTAGGCACGATGAACCCGTCTACGTCTGCAAACTGGATTTCTATCTGTCTTAGAATACTCTTTCTAAGGTATTCGTACTTAAAAGCATCCTCAGCTGAGAAATTTTCGGCCTTGAGAATGATTTCGCGTACTACAGGGTCCATATCTTCTTTGTGTTCTTTAATAAAATCAGAAATCGCAGCGTATCGTTCAGCTACCCAAGGACCTTCGTAGAGGCATGCGGCCAGCTTGTAAAGGATATCAAAACTTTTGGGAACGAGATCGACGCCGATCTGCTTGAAATTGTCTAGCGCTGTATCGTAAAGCTCTGGGTTCTGGGTGTCATTATACCATAGTGGTTTATCCGGTATAGCGAACCTAGGTGACGGGCCAAAAGTGGTCAAAGGATGTTCTGGCAACGCACGAGAATAACCATCACGTGGGTCGTACTTTGCGACTATGGAGAAGACGAGCTGAGCGTCAGCCAAAACCAGAGCAAAGATCGACACGGTATCGAGAGATCTACATGCGGGTATGACACCTGTGCACGAGAGCAGACCTAGCGAGGGTTTGAGACCGATGATGTTGTTCAGACCAGCAGGAACACGGCCAGAGCCGGCGGTGTCAGTGCCGAAGGAGAAAGGTGCAATTCCGCGTGCGACAGTTGACGCGGAGCCAGAAGATGAGCCACCGGAAACGTGGTTAGGTGAGAAAGCGTTTGGCACCTTGCCGTAAGGAGACCGGGTGCCCACTAGGCCAGTGGCAAACTGATCGAGGTTACTTTTTCCGAGAACAATGGCGCCAGCTTTCTTGATGTGATCGACTACTACGGCGTCCTCAGCAGCCAAGTAGGAGTAGGAAGGACATGCAGCGGTAGAGTTAAACCCAGCAACGTCGATATTATCCTTTACAACGCACGGAACGCCGTATAAGGGAAGATCTTTAGCATGAGGCAGCTTTTGCAGAGCTTCCCATTGCGAGGTGATGAGGCTAGGAGTTGCGATTTGGATCCAGGCAGGGTCGTCGGAGCTGAGGGTAGATAGATGGTCTAAGAGGAATGAAAGACCTTCGGAGCTCTTGAGACCCAGCATGTGGTCTCGCCACTGAGAAATAGTCCAGCCTTGCACCATTTCAGTTTAAAAACTCGGACACTAAAAGTGGAATGTGAGGTAGAAAAGGAAGACTGAGAGAACCGGTAAGAAGACGCAGAGAAATACAGTATTGAGAATTAAGGTTTTAGATAGCTGAACACCTTGTCAATCTTCCGGCAAAACGGGTCATAAAAAGGCAGGCCTTACAGCAGCAGCAGCAGCTCAAACTGTGTAGCAATAACTTTGCAGTCCAGGTGAGATATAATTTTTTGTGCAATATATAAATGTTTGATAGTTGTATTAAAGCTTTTAAGGAGCATTTCGCTGACATTCTGTCCGAGACTGTCCGGCACCTGTGATGGTACAAGGTTCACTGCTCTAAACTCTAATGGTCTAGATAAGATCCCTCCCCGACGGGCATACGGCCAATGAGAAAGCTTCAATAGCTCGGAGATGTCCGTACACTACTAGTTCTGCCGCCCACACTAGTCGCCTGCTTGTAGAGGCCAATCGCGGTCGCTGCTAAAGAACATCCAAAACCGCCGGGCTTGTATATCTTCGGACTGGCGAATGATTAAGAGCAGTTTGCATTGCAGCCCCGATCTACGCCGCTACCTCCGCACGATCAGACACGCACTACCTACCGTTCAAGCCAGCCCTAAGCGCCCACTGACTCATTTAGTCAGTTCCTTAAAGCCTATTTAAGCTTCCTAATTTCTGCAATGAACAGATGTCAATTTATAGAGTAAGGCAACGCTGCTATTGGAAGTTGCTCGCAGACACGACTCAGCCAGTCGCTGCTGCAATCGCTTCGATGATATATGTCACGTGACATTTATGCTCCCAAGTTATCAACTTGTGCGTACATTTTTAAAGGTAGTACCAGATCGCTGTCATCTCCACGTGCGACCTATGCAACGTATAGCGCTGGTCTCTAATATAGCATTTAACTGCATAATACACATATATGTACATGGTTTTTTTTTTACTTATATGATTACCCTGATGTTCAGCGATTATATGGACAGCTTCCATATATTCACTATCTTCCCAAGGGGTCTCCTCCCCACACCCACTTCCTAGCCACGCTTTGCTGTCCAGCCACTCTCCTCCACCCTACCCTTAATCTATCTTTGTGACTTACACTACTCGCCACATTCTTTAGACCATATAATGTCAAGCTCTCAAGTATTGCAAGACTCCTTACGATCCCTTATTGAGGAAAATAGACGTCTAGTCGACAAGTTGACCCTACTAGAGCCTCCGGCTACCAAGGAGTCTTCTACCCCTGCTCGCCCCTCAAAGGCCCCCGAGAAGTCGTACTCGGAACAGTACGTTGAATGGACTCCGCAGTGCCCCACCGTCTACCATGCCGTTAGTTCGCTTACCCAGAAACTTTTAGATGCTGGGTTTGTACAATTGAGCGAACGCGACCACTGGGACAACCTGGGAGCAGGTACCAAGGCTTTCGTCGTTCGAAACGGTTCCTGTCTTATCGCGTTCGTCGTCGGCGGCGACATAAAGGAGAAAGACCCCGGTTTTGGTATGGTCGGATGCCATGTTGATGCGATAACTGTTCGTCTGAAACCATTGTCTAAGAAAACCGCAGACGGTGGCTACACTATGCTGGCGGTCGCTCCCTATGCCGGAGGACTCAATCCTACGTGGTGGGACCGTGATCTAGGGCTGGGCGGAAGAGTCCTTGTGAAGTCCGCTGACGGGACAATTGCTACCAAGTTAATTCATTTTGATCACCCAGTTGCTCGCATTCCGACCTTGGCGCCCCATTTCGGAGCGCCCGCTGATGGACCTTTCAATATGGAAACCCAAATGACCCCTATCATCGCTCTGGAGCCTGCTGATCCTACCGACAATGAACCCACAGCGGAAGAGGCAAAGTCTCACTTAGTTAACAGGCACAATATCCATCTGTTGCGTGCGATTGCAGAAAATCTCGACGTCAAAGTTGCAGACCTGCTTGACTTCGATCTCGAACTCTTCGACACTCAACCCGCGGCTTTCGGTGGCCTCAAGAAAGACTTCCTCTTCGCCCCGCGCATCGACGACAAGATCTGCTCGTTTGCCGCTTTGAATGCACTGATCGATTCGGCAGACGAATATGTGGCCTCTGGAGATGCCGTAATCATGTGTGGTCTTTTCGACAACGAAGAAATCGGCTCGCTTACTAGACAGGGCGCGCGTGGTGGACTGCTCGAAAACTCGATCAGACGCATCAGCGAATTCAACAGCTGGAATGTAGACATATCTCTAGCCAAATCGTTCCTTATCTCTGCAGATGTGTCTCACGCCTACAACCCAAACTTCCCTAACGTGTACCTTGAAAACCACCGCCCGCAGCTGAACGTGGGCCCTGTTGTGTCGTGCGATGCCAGCGGACACATGGCCACAGATGCTGTAAGCACTGTATTTGCCGAAGCTATTGCGAAGAAATGTGGCTCTACATTGCAGTACTTCCAAATTCGAAACGATTCGCGATCTGGTGGCACTATTGGTCCCATGCTCTCTGCGTCGATGGGCTGCCGCACTATCGACATCGGTATCGGACAACTATCTATGCACTCTATTCGCGCAACAACCGGCTCCAAAGACGTCGATCTTTTTTGGAAATTTGTTTGCGGCTTTTATTTGAATTGGAAAGAGGTAGATTCGAAATTTGTCTGATGCATTCGCTGGTTTGCATTACAGAAAACAATACATTGTACCGCCAGGTGCAGTATATACGGCTGATAAAGTTTACACACATATGACCCCCTTTCAGAAATTCTCAGACCTAAAACCCACACGCGTTAGAAACAGGACAACAAGTCACAGATTTTTGTCCTGAATTCGCAAGTAGCAAGGGATAAATACGCCACACCTTGTTAGTACAACAGATATTTGACTAATAAGATGCTTTTTACCAGGATTTTGCTCTACTTTGCACTCCTAGTGAGTGCCCATAATGTTGCATTACGGCCTCGAGGAAGAGAATGCTTCTTCGAGGATTTAAACCCAGGCGACGTGTTGAGACTTAATTTCATGGCATCTGATCGCACTAGACAGGTCAGTTCGCCGAAAATTGACTTTTTTGTAACCGATCATGCTGGAAGAATTATTGAAAGCAAATCTCAAGTCTCCTCTGGCGACTGGGAAACGGTCATTGATACAAAAGGCCGCTACAAGTACTGTTTCTCTAACGATGCTTCAGATAATGTAGGTATTGAGGTTTTGTTTAATGTTCATGGAATTATGCATGTCGACCCCGGTGCAGATGACGAATTAGCACGAGAAGTGAACAGACTGCGCGACATCGTGAGACAGGTCAAGGACGAACAAGAATACATAATTGTCCGCGAAAGAACTCACAGAAACACCGCTGAGTCCACTAATTCTCGTGTGAAATACTGGTCTGTATTTCAATTACTGGTTTTAGTGTCTAATGTCAGTTTTCAGATCTGGTATCTAAAACGCTTCTTCGAAGTAAAAGCTGTTATCTAATGAACAAACTTTCAGCTTAGAATGAACGAAGAAGAAACAAGTAAGAAGTTTATTGAATCGAGTGCTATTTCGTTCTTATATCTGCTCGTTTCCTTCTAATGAGTCTAATCTCATAATAAAAAATATATGTCTCATAAATTGGTAATCATTTCTCTGCAACCCACAGCGATAGTCGTCCCTTGACCCCTAATATTCCAGATAAAGCACACGCCCAGTCCTCATCGTCTGCAAGAACCACTTTGTCGCCCTCTTCATCTAAATTCCAGATCCTCAGAGGTCTCCGGCATTCGAGTTTGTCTTGAATTTTCTTAGCCAGACGTTTGAACTCGATATTGGCTGGAACAGATGTCGTTCTTGTGTCTCCGCGGAAATGAATTTTTAGTCTTATAGCATTTGGGCTCCCTTTAATGCGCTGCTCAACATCGTCCTGTTGCGCAACGGCCTTGCTCTCTGGAAGGTACACATCTTCAACGTCAAATTCTTCTTCTTCCATTAAATCGGCAGGAACAGTCCATTCCTCCATGTTAAGCGATGGCGTGGCCACATCTACGTTGTCCAGATGACCTTTATTCACAATTATCTCGGGTTTAGATCCTTGCTGTGCACTCTGATATGGCATCGATTGGAAATCTAGAGTCTTCTGCGGCCTCTGATGGGCGTCCACGTCTGAAGGAGTTCTCTTGATTTTTGAACTAACTGAACGAATAATGCGCTGTACTGGTGACCTCACGTTGCCCCGTCCGGGGCTGTATAAGGAAGAATCTAGTGGGGGAGTGACCGGCGAGGATAGCTCTGCGGGTGCCGACGATGACATCGAAGTCTCTGAGGGACTGCGATCTCGCGGTGATTTATTACCGGACCCAACAGCCATATGTGAACCCGAAAGGTTTGGCATCACCAGGTTGCTCGCAGCGTACGACTTCACAGTACTATCGGGTATTGACTGCGCAGAGTCGGAAGAATTAGTCTTACGAAGTGAAAGGCTTCGTTGTGTAGACTTAACAAGCTGCTTGAACTCTTTATCAGATAACGTAGCAGAGTCGTACCGGTCATCATACACGGAAGATGCAGCTACAGAAGCAGATCGGTTAATGGTAGAGCCAGTCAGTTTCGGTGATCCTGTAAGACTCTTGCTGCGGCCTATAAAGTCCTTCGGAGCCAAGTTGCGTACTTTTAATTCTGCTGGACGATATATCACACCAGAAGGAACAGAAAAAACTGTGTAACCTTCCCCTTGCTCAGTAATAGCCTCGTCAATTACGTCGTGCGAATGTGTGACCTTCTCTTTCTGCGCATAGCACAAGTCATTCATGCCTTTGCGGATCTGGCCCATATATATAAAGCAAAGACCCCTATTAAATAATATTTCGCATGCATAGAGTTTAAAGTCAAGGCCTAGTTGTCTGTAGTCGATAACGCTGTTACCGCGAAGAAAAGAAAGGGCATCGTTAAAATTAGCTGCAGCCTTTTCGAACTTTCCAAGAAGAAAATTAGAGACGCCCATCTGGAAAGCAGCAACTGCAAGGTACCGATCTCTCGACAAGGCTACTTCAAATGCCATTACTGCACGCTGATGATTCGCTATAGTGGCATATATGATTCCTTGATTAAAAGCAATCTTCGATGTAAGGTCCATACTTTTGAAAATCTCAATAGCCTCCTCGTATTCGTGATTCTCATAGCATTTTCCAGCAGTCACCCACAACTCAATCTGCCTCCTTATACTCATAACACTTATTAAACGTAAACAAACCAGTGATTAGGCGCCAAATCTAGAGATAATATATCAGAAGTTACCAAGGGGGTTTGCTCGATACTTTCTTAACTGCATCATTCCAGTGGGTGTAGCTTTTTAGAGTTTCATTATTCCTAAACTCTAATCTTGCTTCTAAGAATAGATTTTCACTACACTATGCACTACAAAAAAAGCATTTATCTATGCGGAGACCTTTTAATTCTCCTCGTATCTGCACAGTCTCTTTTCATGTATATGTAGATTTGGGTATAATTAATTAGAAGTTGAGTGAACACAGGAGCGGCTAACGCGGTCTGTATAACGAAAGGTACCACTTAAACTCTCTTAAACTCTCCTTATTGCATATGTCAGGTCTTGGAATGTATGATCTAAGGCACTATAACCCGTAGCGACATTCAAAAGAAATAAAACTGAAATCAAAAATTGCATGTTAGATTCTCCTCTTTTGCATATTCTGACTTCCCTTAAACTTTGTAAACACGCCTTACTTTACCGGGGGGTTTTACTGCACCTTTGTAACCAGTCTTTGTGTGTATCTGAAACACGCCAAAGCTTGAAATTTGCTACATGCATGGCTCTTCCATTTAAAGAACAATATCAGCGCACTTCAGCGCTTCTGCAACAATGAGTGAGCTCCTGCGGAACTTGCGTTCTGCAAATTTCTCAAAAATCACATTGTGGGTCTCCTTTGGTGATCGACACATTTCAAGGAATATCTCCATCGCTGGTACAAGCTGATTGTAGGTATAGTTGGAGTAGTAGACATGCGCAGCTGTCCATCCTCCCTTTCCAAGAACTTTGCGAGACAAACAATGAGATGCTGCAGAAATCCAACTGGCAGGGGCTCCAACAAATCTTTCGTCCATAATAGACATCTCAAGAAAATATTTGGCCAATGTTCTAGTAGATGTGTCGTAATCATCTGCTTTTGATGAGCGCCTTAGGAAACTCATGGGACCAGGATATGCCATGTTAAATTCTAATACTCCCACAAAAAATCTCTCGGCTTTAAGCAGCTCTTCGACAGTGTAGGCATGATCAATCATATAAATGATCTCTTGTGCTGAAGGGCAATTGACTTCCTCAAATTTAGCAGCAATAAAGATAGCTGTTGCTCCCATTAACTGCAAGCTAGAAAGGTCAATTTTTTTCTTTGAGAGGAAACGATCAACGTAATTAATGGTAAGAAATAATGTTTCAGATAAAAGCTGAAATCTTGCATGAACTTGAACTAACCATTCAACTAATATAGTGCGATACTCCCATTGTATATCAGTTTGATGGTCCATGTAATGAGGGTCAGGAGACATATCTGATTCGAGCTTGTGCATGTATTCGAAAATCTCATCTGCGTACTCCAATACCATAGAGACGTCATAAGTGTCTTCATCTTTTTCCATAACATCAGGAGTAAGTTTAGACGCAAACTCCGCCTTGGTTCTGCTCAGTTCTGCTACATCGTGAGGCTCGTATATTGGGTACACAGCTTTAGGGTTGGTACGTGATAATGCCTTGAGCGCTTCTCGCTGCTTGCTTTGGTACTCGAATGAGTTGATATCTTCTTCGGACATCTGAGATTCAGTATCCGACATGGGATCCGTCAACTCTGAATCATTGATTCTGCTAGCAATAGCGTCATGATAAACAGATGCAGAAGAACTATATCCAGTTAATTCAGGCTCCAGCTTCTTATGACGAGCGACTGCAATGTCATTACATCCGACGTGGTCTACATAAACGTGTTTACGTTTAGTCGGATCAGCGGTAACATGCTGTTTCGCGCTAGGAGCAGCCAGTACTTGCTTGCTAACATTAGTGGTCAGATTTCCAAGTACTACTCTCTGAGATCCAGGATTAGTAGCAGGCTTTAGTGCCTTAAGGCCGCCATTCTTGGATGGATGGGCGAACTTGGAGACATCATTTTCATTGTAATGGCGGCTTGAGGTTTTCAGTGTGTATGTTTTCTTTTCCATATTTTAGTTATAAGCTCTTGGACAGTAAAGTGATCCAAGGTATATAGTTATGTACTTGACTAGTTAGGGAAAGAGTGCTCTTTGGCTGGAGTGGAGAGCTATAAACAAGACGGTGCGCTGATTCTAATCCGATGGCTGCTGTAGCTAGACTTTCCGTTAATAGAAACTGTTAAAAGAAAGGAATTGAAGTCAAATAGGAGAAAGAAGAGGAGTATGGCTAGAATCACAACAACAATAGGGAAATGTAGAAGCTATAAAAGGTTCAAAGGAGTTTTTAGATCTGTTTACCAAATAAAATCCCAAAAGAGAATTGTGCAAACAAATTCAACCAATAGGAGACATCGTTCAAAGTTTATATCTTAAAAGGTTTCCCATACAGACGTACGTCACATTGCATAATTCACGTATGTGTCGTAATAATATATATATGTAAAATCTAATATCAATTTACTGGGTTCCATTGTAGTATCCTCCGCTTGCAAGATCAAAAAATGGAAGACTGGACGAGCTCCCTTCGCGGCTAGGATTGGGAATCGGCGAAAAGAACTGGCCCCATATTGAATTCATAGGAACGTCCAGCATCATTTCATACACCCTTTCGCCTTCCGCTTGCGGCATTACAGATGAATAAATGCTATTTGAATCACCCGAATTGGCCGGTGGCGGTATATCCCATCCCTCAGGGCGAAATTCTGATAATCGATCCGGATTCTCCATATCAGTAGCCGTCGAAATTATATCGGGCTGTTGATCATTAGTGCCAATCGTACCTCCATTCATTACTCGCGGACCCCCGGAAAATCCAGATTCCATAGAGCTCTGTGTTCTAATTGAGCTTTGTGCTGAGATATCCGTGTGGCTCCCGTAGGATGCCTTTTGCGACACTCTAGCTGAATTTTCCATCTGAGGCAAACCTGCTGTCGCTTCAGTTACTGCATTATCCCATGATGTTTTTCTTCCAAAAAGCTGTTCAATGCCTTCACCAGAAGATAGGTCATTCATCCCTGCTGCTGTCCGGAAAAACAATTTCATATCGTCATCCCAGTCAGACATGGCATCCGTAAAGTCCGTAAGTCCTTTGTTCAAGTTAGGATTCAAACACAGTTCATCGGACGGTGTCTTATTGTTATCACCTATGGGACCATCTTTGCAAGGCAACTCGGTAAGCGGGCTAGCAGTTCCAGTAGAGTTGTTATATTGTTCGTCGTTTTTCAATTCTGCATTCTCTGAAGGGAATGATTCTCGCTCGCGCTCTTCCATGGTATACAGTTGAATAATTGCAGCCGTCAATAACTTGAAAGTGTCCCGACACTCAGATGCCGCGTCGCATTTATTCACTAAAGAATTTAGTACCGTAATACAAGCATTGCTTGCATCTTCAATCTCCTGGACTGAAATCTGCGATCTCACCACCGGCGAATGGTAAATAGAATACAAAAAAGATGTACCAGCCATAAAAAGATTGTGGACTGCAACCCAAGTATAATTTATAGACTTATCATGCAGCAATCTATAGTATATGTAGATAATGCTCTTTCCTGCATCATTGATAACGAGATTGTTCTCCTGAGGAATCATAGGAGAGGCTGGACAAATACCATACATTAGCAAACGTGTTTGATGATAGTTAATATCAATAAAACTGAGATTGAAATTGCAACTCATATCACTAGGACTTTTAGGACAACTGGCATACCAGCGTCGTACTCTGTCCCACATATCAACCTTCCAATCCTCCAGCGTGGAGAACCGTCTCGGTAGCTCTCCCTTATCGTACAGAATAAATTGGATTTCTGATTGAAGTTTCCGGATTACAAACATTGCCTGTGAAACCTGCTTGTATGATGGCGCAATATTTGCCGGCGGTTGTATGAATCCCTCCGGTGTGATCAAAGCATCATCAAGCAAAGAAGGAAATGGCACCTTGATTGACTGGTCAGGAATTCCAGGTGGGCGACCTAGGTACACACATATTTGTCTATCGACCACGTATGTACACCAAAACAAGCGTCTGCGCATATCAAGTCTGAATAGATTGATTCTTGGTCGCAAGTCCGCGGCAAACCGAGAATATTCCTTTTGACTAACCCCGGAAGACTCGGTAGCATGATCACTGCCAGAATCTTTCCCCAAGAACTTTTGCACCTCTGAAACTGATGTTTCGTGCCTCCAAGACCGAATTCCGCTCTCGGAATGTAGCCCTAAATCAACACATATGCGCAAGGCAATTCCCAATGTATACCAAACACCTGGAAATGCTGGTCTCATGATAGAATACAAGCACAAAAGCAATATTGCCTGTAACGCCTCAAGTCTATCGCTACTGTTCATCAACATATCAGCATGGCGCATAGCAGCAGCGTGATAAGCTTCGGGGAGACGATCGGGATAATGTTGATGATTCACAGCGATAGCGATAGCAAAAACCAAATTCAGGAAATATAACGCGGTAGGGTTAAACTCCAGCGGTTGTGATTGTTCAGCAGAACTAATAGAGGACGGTGTTGGTATATGAGGAGGAGTTGAAGGCGGTGGAGTTGAGGACAAGACAACGTCGGGAGACAGGTCGCCATAAACTGGTCTAAAACAGTTATTAATAAACTCTTCTCTATGGATGATAGGAAGTTGTGCGTTGGCCTGAGTAAAGAATGTTTCTAAGAGACGTTCTGCTACATCTTTGGAGGGAAGACGAGCGGGGTATATGGGTGTATCGTCCACAGACTGTTTAGGGACGCTAGAAGAAGAAAAATTGCTAATACTGCTCATGTCTAGATCAGACCCCCGAAGCTGGACAGCCGCAAACATTAAACGTGCAAAAGAAATGCCCGAAGTAGCGCCAAGAAATGAGTTCTGGGCGCCGGAAGCGCCGCTAGCAGAAACTCTGCCGACTTGTGAGACCAGCACTTCAGGCGCTAGCAATGAAGATGTGCCATTAGTTGTACGCTTATCTGTTATTGGAGAAGCTATAGCTTCTGTGGAGTTACCTGAAGGAGTGGAATTCTGCGAGATAGAGAGTTTCGCACGTCCATTATAAAAAGCTTCAGGATCTAAACCAATTTCTTTCAGGGCGCTTTCGAGCTTTGACACTTTAGTTTCAAGGTTATAAACATAAGATCGGGGCATTTCGCGACCTGTCGCAGGGTCTACACCCACACATTCTGCTCTTGCGCGCAGACAGCTCGAGCAGGAAGGAAACTTTTGGTCACATTTTATCTTCTTATGCCTGCATCTCAGACATGCTGATATCGACCGGTAAACCGTTGCTTTCGGAGAAGGCGATTCAAAATGTGGCGACGAGGACTGGCTGATTTTAGCCTTCATTGCGCTCAGTTTTGGTCAGATCCGATCCTATTTTTGGCACTAGTCAATGGGAAGTGAGCAAGTCGTTGAGCGAATCGCGTAGAGAAGAAGTACAGGTCTAGTTAAAGGCTCCAGTCTATTGTACAAGGTGCGCCAAAAACAGTAGAGGAAAATAATGTAACAAATTTTAGTGCCTGAAGCACGGTTCTAAGACAACCTGGGGTTTCTCGACTAATTAACTATTGATAAGGCAAAATAAGAGATTAAATTATTACGTGGGATCGTTTTGGGAAGGAACAATATAGATGAGGGTTAGGGTAATCTAACAGAAAATACATACACTGAAATGCAGGGCAATTGTCAAGGTCAAAATAATGGGATAGTCTGTAAAACTAAAGCTTACATTGAATGGTTTTCAGACGCTGGAGACCTTCGCGAAGAGAAGCCGACATGCCGTTTTTGTTGGGTCTTCTGGTATCCTTATCGACAAAAACATGCACGATCTCGCCTGCAGCACAAGGGTGATCCGAGGGCTTAGCGCCCTTTCTGAATATACCCACTTCATAGCGCACGCTGCTATTACCGAGTTCTATTATTCGCAGACCAAGTACCAGCTCGTCCGGGAACTGCACCCCTTCGAAGTACTGGCAGCTGCTCGACACTACATAACCGAGCTGATCTGATTGGCCTTCCTTGCGTACCTCACCTTCGCGCGCTTCCACAGGAAAGAGACCGCATTCTCTCACCAAGTAAGTATTTATGATTGAGTCAAAGTAATAGTAGTACACAGCATTATTGACATGTCCGTACTGGTCGTTGTCTATCCAGCGGGTTTGCTGGTCCAACTTATAGGGATAGTCTTTTAATTGCCGCGATCTTTTGTCTCCCATGTGCACTGATTCGATTGTTAAGTGTATGATAATATATTGTATGCAGTAGTCAATAGGTGTAGTTGTACAAGTGGAAAGTTGTCTCGGCTGTTACCTACCGTCTTATTAATGTACAACCTAGGCTTAAAGCAGCACCCCCGCATTGTCTTTTGGGAACCGAGCAGTAACGGTTGTTATGAGAGATATAACACCGAGGGAAAAAAAATCTACGAAAATGGAACGCTATACGATATTGTATGAAAGCAGTGGGCAATCGGGATACGCATAAGCGCGGGCAACACAAGATACACGAGAAAGAGTACGAGAGCTACATATCTCTGATTCACGTCATACCCCGGTCACAAGCGCCACCGAAAGTCGCGCTCACAAGGCGTAGCGAGGACTCCGAGTTACATCAAGGAAGACTACAGCGAACGGTGTAAAAAATTTTAACGTCGAATCATAATGCCATCATCTACACAACAACACCAGAGTTGGAGGCGATACGGGGCCAAAGATCAGCACATTCCTTACCGACGGGACCGGTGATAGCGGATCCCTTCATTTCACCCTTGGGGTTGACAATAACTCCAGCGTTGTCCTCGAAATAGAGGAAAACACCATCTTTTCTTCTCCATGGCTTGGATTGGCGAACAACAATAGCAGGCATGACTTTCTTTCGGAGTTCTGGCTTACCCTTCTTGACGGTAGCCATGACCATGTCGCCTACACCAGCAGCGGGAAGACGGTTAAGACGAGCACCGGTGCCTTTTACGGCAATAATGTAAAGGTTGCGGGCACCAGTGTTATCGCAGCAGTTAATAACTGCGCCAGTAGGGAGACCTAATGAAACCCGGTATTTTGTTCCAGTAGACATTGTGAATGTGAGTGAAAAGGTGAATAAGTACTTGCTGAATGGGATCTATGAAGGGTGTAACTGCGTCCTCTCCCAACACACCTGCATCACCGTGACTGGTATAAACCCTAATAGGGCCTTGGAGTTAATAACCCCTCTAATTCGTAATGCTATCAAAAATACGTAGAAAAGATTGATCCACCTTTAGAAAAAAATAGCATTAATGTAAAAAAAAAAAATCCCTGCACTTGTATAGCTATGCGTCAGTCATGGTAACGTCGCCGTAGTCAACGTCTCCATTGGCGCCTTCCTTAGGCGGAGACGCCGATGCAGAATGTTTCTTATCTATAATAGCATCAAGAGATTCTTTGCTCAACGGAGTCTGTGTAGGCTTTATTACAGGATCTGTGATTTTGAAGGTAGACCTGGGCCTTGAAAAAGTTTCCGAAATATCAGTATCTTCTGTCCTACTGGCGTGTATATTGCGACGACCGCCATCGCCTTCATCTTCAGAATCCGACAGCTCGCCATCGTGCTGCACTGTAGCGTCCCAGCCGGGTTGTCCGCCATTTCTCTCGTCCTTGTGTAGATCTTCGTCGATATCGTCTTCAGGGGCATCTCTAGGCACGTTTTGTATCTGAACACTAGGCGCAAACTTTGTGCGCTCTAAGTTTTCAAGAACAGAGCTGAGCACCTTGTTCAAATACTGTTTGGTGTTGGCATTTTGCATGTTGCTCTGTCTCACTTCGAGCATGTAGTCGGGGCCGAAGTATTCGTAATAGTCATTATAAGGAATTTCTGGTCCCACAATTTCCTGGTTCAGAATGCCGCATTCGTAGCACCATGCGCGGGCGACGTTTCTCATAGTGTAACCTCCACCGCCTACAACAAGAGTAGGCAAATTAAACGATCTGACAAACTTAACACAGTTTGCATGACCGTACATACTCAGGTTAAAGCAGCCTAAGCGATCGCCCGACAATGAGTCACCGCCGCACTGAAGAACCACAGCCCCTGGTTGGTACCACTCCATGATGTGAGAGATTACAGGCTCAAAGACGCTTTGATACGTTATATCGTCGATCCCGTCGCGCAACGGGATGTTAACAGAGTGGTATTTTCCTTTTCCTATTCCGATATCGCGAAGTTCACCAGTTCCGGGAAAATACTCACCGTATTTATGAAACGAGCATGTCATGACTCTGTCAGTAGTGTAGAAGGCCTCCTCCACGCCATCGCCGTGGTGTACATCTATATCGATGTAGAGCACACGTTGATGGTAGCGAAGAAACTCCAGAATACCTAGAACTATATCGTTGACGTAGCAAAATCCAGAAGCCTCGCTCTTTTTCGCATGGTGCAGGCCACCAGCGTAGTTGACGGCAATATCGCACTTCCCACGGTTGAGACGTGCAGCGCCTTCCATGGAACCGCCGCCGGAGATACTGCAGAACTCAAAGAGTCCATCAAACAAAGGATTTTCGTCAAACATATTAAACTTTAGGAGTTCCTTGGAAGAAGTCTCGAGAGATTCGGGGCAGTTTCTGTAGATGAAATCTATGTACTCGTCGGAATGAAACTGACACATCTCCTGGCGAGTTGCAGGTTTGGCACGGTATATCTCCATCTTCTTGTACAAGCCATAGTTCATAACAAGAGAATGCGTCATGCGTATTCGGTGCGGTTTCATAGGATGACCAGCACCGTAGGCGTAGTTGCCGACATCGGCGTCATAGAAGTAAGCAACCCGCTTTTTCTGGCCTTGGATCTCCTTAAAAGGTTCCAATTGTTGAGGCGCGCTGTTCAGGGACATCTTTTGCAGACAAAAAGGATAATATTATGTTTTCAGAATTCAAAGACCAGCCTCGCAAGTGACACCGCAATACACCTCTCTTTGTCGTCTTTTAAGAGTATTTTCGGCTGTCCGAGTGATAGGAGTGCAAGTGTGGGTAGGGCTTTGTGGTGTTCGCGCTGGAAGTGTTTTAGAGGCCGGGTAATGTGTGAAGCAATCGCAAGTAGTGTACTATCAAGTGTTCGTGCCCATTAGAGAGTTAACATCAAATTTGGCGTTAGTAAAATAGAAAGGTAATAATTTACTGTGCTTTTCGTATTAGCATTTACTCGACAGTGCGCACTTCTGTGTCGTTTTGGCGTGAAACAGAGTTCTTCAGACTCTTTGTGCAGAGTATCGATCCCTAACCCCAATAAAAAAGCATCGCAACAGCACCATACAGTCTTCTTTGCAATCGAAAAGCAACAGATACGCAGGGAATATGGATCTACAAAGCAGCATTCTTCATAAGTTGAATGATTTAGGGACGATTGACGACTCAGCGCTAGCATTTCCTGATCAGGAACCGGCACAAGTGCGAGCGGCATTGAACTCACTAGCGTCGAGGGACATGGTGAAATTTCAGCAACTTGAAGTGGAACAATGGGAACTGACCAAAGAGGCGCAAGAGATCGTTGAAAATGGCAGTCATGAATTTCGTTTGCTTGCAGAGGTGACTAAAGCCGTGGGCGGCCTTAAAATCTCCGATGTCGGCGCTAAACTTGGCCCTGGAGGACGCATAGGCCAGGCTACAGCTTTCAAGAATGGTTGGATTAAAAAGGACGGCGATGTGCTCGTTGCGAGCGACAAGATTCCTTCAGAGGACTTTGTTGCTAAAAATTTGGCGTACATTAAGAAACACCAGACATTTGACGACGAAAAGGTGCTATCTGATTTAAAGAAGCGCAAGCTGATCAGCAAGGTGAAGAAGATCTCTTTTGCCATCCAGAAAGGCGAGAAGTTTTCGCTTGAAATCAAGCAGCTTGAGACTGACTTGACTGCTGAAATGATACAGAATGAAAGCTGGAAGGATGCTGAGTTCAAGTCCTACAACTTCGACACAGACGGTGCCCTGCCTCTTTCCGGGGCTTTTCATCCGCTCAACAAGGTGAGAGAAGAGTTCCGCCAGATTTTCTTTTCTATGGGGTTCACTGAAATGCCGACGAACCAGTACGTGGAGAGTGGGTTTTGGAACTTCGATACGCTGTTTGTTCCCCAGCAGCATCCTGCCAGAGACCTCCAGGACACGTTCTACATTAAGGACCCTGTTCGCGCTGATGAGCCGGAAGATAAGCAGTTTTTTAATAACGTGAAAAAAGTGCACGAAGGAGGAGCTTTTGATTCTATTGGATACAGATACGATTGGTCGGCTGAAGAAACGCTCAAACTAGTGCTGAGAACGCACACCACAGCCACGAGTGGCCGCATGTTGCATGCACTGGCCGAAGACCCGAGACCTGTAAGGTACTTCAGCATTGACCGAGTGTTCCGTAACGAAGCTGTAGATGCCACGCATTTAGCTGAGTTTCATCAGATCGAAGGTGTGATTGCTGATTACGATATCTCACTAGGCGATCTAATTGGCTTTATGGACGCTTTCTTTTCGCGCATGGGTGTGACGAATCTGAGATTCAAGCCCGCGTATAACCCGTATACAGAACCTTCACTTGAGATTTTCTCATGGCACGAGGGTCTTGGAAAATGGGTAGAGATAGGCAACTCTGGCATGTTTCGGCCAGAGATGCTTGAGCCAATGGGGCTTCCCAAGAACCTACGCGTACTCGGCTGGGGTTTGAGTCTTGAACGGCCTACAATGATCAAATATGGAGTCAGCAATATCCGCGAACTTCTAGGCCACAAAGTGAGCCTGGAATTCATCGAGAGTAATCCTGCCGTTCGATTAGACGAGAGGCTGGTTTGAGCGAGTGATTTGGAGTCTAATCAAGAGGTTTTGTGATCTAAGCGCAAAACGTAGTAGCTTTAGCAGAGCGTATCAGAATAATGATCTAACATGTCCGGCTATATTGTCAGTAGTCCGTATAATGTAATACCGGTCGGCGGCGCTGCGGAGTTTCGCGGAGTTAGGTTATCGATTGACAGCGCGATCGATCTTAGATAATCAAAAGGCTGAGCCGCGAGACGTCAATTCACGTGTGTCCCGAGGGTAAATCTTTACGGAGCGGTTACAGATCTTAACGCCGAAATGGGACCGGATTTTAGGTTTTCGCGTTCCTGTGTTCCGCTTGGAAGGAGTGAACGCAGATGCATGCGCAGACACAGCGTACGCACAACGCAGTAAAGATTTATTTATCCAGTAAGCTGATTTATGTACTTTAGGGCATATCAGACCACTAACGCGACTGTGTGGATCAATTTAGGCTATGGACGCGCGGTAGATGGAATGGGTGACGCGTCGTCCAGGCGGGTAGTTTCTAGAAGTAAAAGATTAGGATTTTATTTGGCGAATAAAGTTGCACGTTAAGGTATAAGTTCACGGTTTGATACTGTGATTGGTGAATAGTTGGGATTCGAAAGCCAAACAACCACCGGAAATGAGAACTTAGGTAAGCCCGGGACACTATAAAGCCGAAGATCCGTGAATGTAAAAAACTATTAATAATGCGTAAAAAAATGAGTCAGCTTTGGCACAACGGATATAACGTTTCCGCTACACTAAATAGATATATATATAATAGTCTTTAATTTTATATTACACTACTACATTAAACATGTCCAGCATACTAAGATCAAGGCCCACAATGGAACCTGCGCTGAGCTTCACCGAGACATACATACTGGCTAATAAGGCCAGATCGAAATTGACCAAATCTTTAGACCTAGCCGACCATGATCTACGAGCTGTTGTTATACATGCGAACTTTCTCGACGACCTTGTAGCCAAAATCAACGATCGCAACTATTATCTCAAGACTATCACTACGCCGAGCCAGTCCTCCAAGAAGAGCACGCCCTCACCGCTCAAGAAGGCGTACAATGAGGCATATGTCGGAAATGTGTCTACGGTCAGATTTGCTGAGCCCGCGGACTCGCGCAAGAATTACAGAGACATGCCTACAATCGATTCAGTCTACTATGAACAGGACGAAGACATGGTCCAATCCGATACATCATACCCCATCAAAGTTACTGTTGAGGCTCTGGAACCTATTGATTCTGATAGTTCTTCGGTCTCTGATGATACTCTCGATGAATCCGATATATCTGCTGGTTCAGAGAATTCGGACAACTTTATTGAGCCTTTGAGTGATGACCTGACTGACGATTATAGCAGTAATGATGAATATGATTCTGAAACTAGTTCGCTAAATGAATCAGAATCAGAATCAGAGTCCGAATCAGATTCAGAGTCTAGTCATTATATGACACCAATGAAAGAAGAACAATACAGTCAGAACTATGCTTTCTTCAGAATATTCTCTAAAGCGTTCTCATCGACAAGCTTGTGCTGTAAGTCGGCACATTACAAGCAGAATGTTCAGCCTACTATAAATATGGGGTTGGCTGCTTGATTTTGATTGACTGGTCGCTTGCTGATGGATGTGAATGTTTTCATATATTGAGCTATTTTAACGATATGATTTTGATGACGGTTGAAGCAACTTAACTTTGCTATTAGGTTGCAGGTATTGAACTCCTATTTCTTTATTTTCTTTTTTTTTTTTATCACTTTTCCCCAACATTCAACAGTATAAATGACTTCATGTTATTGGCACCTCTTCCGTAGAAATCGTGATCCCAAACAGCGTAGATTGTCTAGACTGCTAGGCTGCTATACAATCAAAGACTGCAAGGCAGCTAAGTATATCTAGTCTTGCCAATATCAAAGGGCAGGTATCTGTACTTTATCATGTGACGGATTTGATGTCTCATAGTCATAGCAAAGAGGGCAAAGAAGTAAATGACAAGAATGGGCCAGAACACCGGAATATCAAAAACACTGAACCATGTAGCAATAAACGCCCAAAGAGTAGCCTGGGTCGCAGAATGCCAGAACTTGAATTCAGGCAATCTTCTTATAAAGGGCCTGAATTCTTCATTGCCTGAGGAGCCAGAGGCAGCACCCCCAGTTCCAGCGCCTATACTGGAAGGATCGAAATCTTCCTCGTCCAGGGGCCGACCTTCTTCCACGTCTATGTCCCTCTGTTCTTGCTCCAAACCTGGGTCAAACTTAGGCTGCAAAAATGCCACGAAAAGGTTTAATAGATATATAAACAACGTATAGCAAACAATGTACCATCCTTGCGCGTAGACTATCCGTAGCATGAAGATACAAAGCAGCGCGACTTCCCCAAGCCATCGGTACATCACATACGGCGTAGTTTTGTCCAGGTACGACTGGTATACTCTATTAATTTTGGACGTCTGCGTATACACAGACTCAAACGCACCTGGTTGCTCATCAAATGTATCCATAATGGCCGCTTTTCGTGTAATTTGCGAATGTTCGCCGTCAGAATAGCGTACAGGGCGAGTGTTCGAATTGCTTGTGGTTAAGAAACCTATAAACGGGTTTTAAAGTAGGGTTATTAGGTTCAAGTTTTGAAATGCCTCAAATTGCACATTCATAGTATAGTCGCCAGCACAGTTTTACCATCCGTAGCGACATTTTGGTTAGTTAATTGCGTATGCAAACAAGGCATTTCGATCTGGCTGGCAGTGCTGTCCAAAATCGCACAAACTTGGCTAGTCAGTCTTTCGCTATTAGCGCAATCTAAAGCCTACTTGAGAGTACAGTGATACATGGCATAGAAGGAAGGCCACATGGGAGTAAATATAAACAAATGTAGACATTTATGCATGTATGCATCGCCGTCGATAGTTGACGGATATGAGAATAATTTTGTGAGTCTTGCTATAGCTATTAAGCCACCTAACGATACTATATAAACCGATACGTTGTTATTGGAGTACAATATGTAAAAAAAAATTAAAGCGTAAAAATCAACCCAGAACCAAAATTAAATGTCCGATAACTGTGATAGCAGATATCAGATCAAATATAAACCTGTTAGTTGTATTGTATATCTTTATCAGGGCTGTGAGGCGCATAGCTGCGGATCACCCACGATAAGCGATAGTACACACGACACCCCTAAAGGCAACAAACAAAGGAAAACAAACACCAACTTAGGGGCAATAAATCAACAGCCAAGTAAAAAGTAAACCACTACATAGTCATATAGAGAGTTGTATCAAAAGCAAAAGAGGAGGATCAGGCGATCAATGATCGTGGATCCTAAGCCGACAGGAGAGATAAGAGGGGACGAAAAAGATCAAATGACGATAAGGTGAGATCTTATGTAAGTGGGAAAAGCACAATCATTCAGCAACAGCTCTTATGACTTTTTACAATGCTTTAGAGCTCTTCCCGGTCCAGGAGAAATGTTCCTTGATGCAAGAGCCGCCTGAACAACCACATTCCTTACGATGGGTGCTATCAGCAGTACGATCAGGGAGAACTAGAGAAGGGTGGTGTCCAGGGAGAGAGGGGACGCGGTTGCTCTTATTAGGGGGGATGTAAATCTCATTCATAACGCGATTAATAGTGGTAGAGTCCATTGTGTCGTGACAAAAGAGTACTATTAGATAGCGTACAACAAAAAAGAAAGTATAATATGGCTGGTGTGTTATTATATATGAGAATTCATGATAACCGCATTAGCGATACAGTCTAAAGTTTATTTCTCCTGGTTGTATAGATCACTTCCTATTTTAGTAATACCCAGAATAATCAGCGGAAAATAAGCTTTAATATAACTTGAACATTTGACTCATTCTTATAGGTAAAACCACTCGTATCTGGCGCTATCTTAATGCACAGAACTTCTGAGAAATGGCTATATGTTTCTTGAGTGACCCAGTACTTGATAGCAGTTATTATATCCGTAAATTTTCTTCTAGAACAGTCCGCACGCTTATTTTATTACTGCTCAATCTTAATCGTCATTGTTGATCTAAACTCCCAAATATAGCTACACTTATGGTCTAGCCTTGTCGTATAAGTCTGGTTTCCCATAGCCTGGATTCCGAACTCTATTACGTTTCTCTATTCGGTTCAAACCTGCTTCAATGAGCCGTAAGCGCCGCAATACAGGTCAATGACAATTGTATACGTAAAATTGGGGTCAGCGATTTTTTTGGTAAGAAAAATTCAGCCTTTCAGGACACTTTCTCATTTTACAAAGCAGTAAAAGGTTTGCCTGTTTTCGATTCCTTTAAGCTCGGTTAAACTTTGAAAACGTAAAAATGAGAATCACACCTTCAAAGCCCCTCTTCTCGCTATTCGGTCCGAATCTTGCATTGCGTCTCGTTTAAATTACAGAAACTGCGGCGGGCGGCAGATGCCATGCGGCATTTTGGGGGTATAACTCCTAAGACGTTAAGCCGGGTGACGGTCGGCGTGTATTAACCTGTGGCCGTCAGTATCGTATCGCCCGGACTTACTGGCACGCCTAAAAGCAAGCCTCTAATTGCGTAACACCGCGTTTCGTTAGTGTCTGGTGTAGAACCCGACAATTGAATCTAAACCCAGTTGCTTATTTAATTTTGACTGGAATCCATATGATGAGGTTGCTACTCTATAGCGGCTCTATTCTAGTTATCTTGTATCTCTCCATAAGACTATCTTGATCGAATCAGGACTATTTTAAACTAGTTTCCACATACGTAAAGCACACGCAGCGAACTAAAAGTATCTTAGGTTGTGGACCACTTTTGCGACTACTGTCTTGACTTCATCGACAGCGGCTGGACATGCTATCCCCCTAATCTATTTCGTCCACAGCGCCATTTAAATTATCTGGTGGTCAACTATGCGTGAACTGGAATCTTTAGTCGTCATTCAAATAGAGGTTTGAGCTTTGCGAATTATAAACCAGTCCTGCACTCGACTCAAAGAGTCGTGCGATCGGCAATAACACAAGGACCACTATCAAGCGAGACCTCACATTACGGCGAGCAAAGCGCGCACCTCTTCTTATATGCTGCTTTCAGCTATTGGAGCCTTGATCGGTACAGCGTTCAATCAACTGCTTCAAATACTGAATAAAAACTGATAGGATCAACGGCATGGGATATTCTCTCCATTGTAACAATGCAACAAGAAGATGAGCCGGTTCCTTGATAGCAAGTAACAGTTCTATTAAATTCTCCGAATAGCCCCTATTTGATTCTGACAGCTTGGCTGTGGAGGCATACAACGATGGAAATGCCGCTAGTTAGGAATAATCTTTGCTACGAACTACCGCCTGCCCATTGAGCCGTGAACTTAAAGTTCAGAGTCCGAAAGGTACGGCCTGAAGCCCATCTGCTCGCAATTTTATTGGCAAAGAACCAGGTAAATATTTGGACAAAAAACTAGTATATGACGTATTTGCGGTACTTTAGTTGAATGACGTTATTCTAGCTGACTTTCGCGTATTTCACGAAGTCAGTTTAGCGAAATGCCATTAGTTCTGAATGAGTTTTCGTATCGTTGCCAAGCTTGTCAAAATTAATCTCATTCGAAGTTGCTGTCTGATAATTGGCCATATGCAAGAAACTTTCCCAATGTGCTAACTCTAGCAGTGCTTAGCCCACACTAACGATATCCAATGTCGCTTTACTTGCTTTATTCTGCTTTTTGCCTTGCTGCCTTGGCCGCGGAAAACAAACGCTCGGTATCTCGTCATTCCCGAAGCGGCTTTACAGTCTAAGGTAACATTGATGCCCTCGCATGGCCAAAATAAGGTTGGGCTCACACATCATTCGCTCTTTGTCACTAACCAATCACTCCTCACTCTTATAATTAAGAACGATAAATTCCTCGTTGATCTTGCCCGCTGAGGCATCGCGTGACCTTATCTTTCCAGCAGCTACCGTGGTGCCTGCAGCAAAACTTTGCCCAAGCTGTTCCATAATTCCGTTATGGCAGATGAGCGCCACTCGTCAGCTATTCCAGGAAAGAAACCACTCAACCGTGCGGCATTGTGCGGCCCCGTGCGGCACTTATCTCTCCACATAGAACGAGCTCATGCTTTTTATCTTTGGTCATCCGTGTCGCATTAGATTTTACGTCTGAGATCACTGTGGAGCAATCGAACGGCGCTCTAAATCAAACTCCGAAATTGCGGCCACCAGTTTATGAAACAGTAAGCAAACACTCTCATGCGGCACTATATCTAGGGCAATTTTTAGCAATGCCACCCTGCAGTTCTTGTCTTAGCGCTAGGCAAGAAAAAAACTTCCATATTCTGTTATCTTACATTTTTTGATCTTTGTGAGTATAATTTTTCTTCTTTTCATAGTCTAACAACACTGTGAAACTCATAAGGAATCAGCGATGTCGGAAGTGCCTCCTTCACTGAGAAACGGTGAAAAAGACCCGTGTTTCGAGGAACTGACTTATTTTGCTGGCTTGCAAAGAACCGATGAATTGAAAGCCGAGTACCACCATCATGCCTTCTACGACAGCAAGATCATTTCCTTCTTAGGTTTCAAAAGAAAATCTGCCCCAGACAATGTCGAACTTGCACGCACAGTCTCGGAAAAACAAGAAGTGGAGCCTATTAAGTATGTGTCTAATGAGAAAATCACCTCTTTGGCTGACATCTCTCCTCATCAGTCACTCTCCGAAAACCCTTTGGATGAAATTCTTAGCACTGATGATATCGAAAATGACAAAATCAACGCCAGGCGTGCTCTTCGCTCTGCCACGTGGGTCAGCGTTTTCTATTTGATCACTACTGATATATTGGGCCCCAGTTCGGCCCCTTATGCCATCTCGAGACTCGGCTTCGGTCCTGGCATTGCCTTGTATTTCGTTCTCGGGGCTGTCGCCGTGTACACTGGTTTTCTTCTCTACCATATGTTTCTTGGTCTTGATTCTTTACATTTTCCCGTTAAGTCCTATGGTGATCTCGTTTATAGAATCTACGGTAAATGGGCACGTAAAGTCGTTGATTATCTGCAGTGCCTTCAACTTCTGTGCAACGTTGCCGTTATTATCCTTGGTAACGGTCAAGGCTTGTCGCAGATTGTCAACCCCGACACCGTTAAACTCTGCTTCTCCATTGTTGTGCTGATTTGGGCACTCGCTGGAATGATTGTCGGTCAAATCAGAACACTGAAAAACTTTGGATGGCTTGCAAATTTTGCCATTTGGTTGAACTTGTTTGTTTGTTTTGCTACAATGGGAATTGTTGCTCACTCTTCACCGAACTGGACTGCCGCAAAGCAAGCTGGTTTAGAAATTGGCCCTATTATAACGAGAGCCCGGGAGCTGTACCCATTTTATACTCAGCTCCAGGGCGTCATGAACATTGTGTACGCTTATGGAGGCGCAATGCTGTTCTGTGAATTTATGGCTGAGATGAAGCGTCCCAAGGACTTTTGGAAAGGAATGATTATGGCACAAGTTGTTATTTCTTGCATTTACATGATGTTTGGAACGTTTGTTTATGCTTATCAAGGCCAGTATGTTGTCAATTCTGCTAATCAAGGCGTGAACCCCTATGGATGGCAAACTGCTCTAAATGTGATTAACCTTGCCTCTGCGCTGATCGCAGCTGGTCTGTACGGTAATATCGGAATTAAGGTACTTTATGAAACCATCATTCGCCCTGCCACACGCGCGCCTGAATTATCTACTAGAATGGGCAAGCTGCTCTGGGTTCCTATCGTCATCGTTTACTGGGCCGTTGCTTACATTATAGCCATGGCTATCCCTCAGTTCTCAAGTCTTACATCATTGGTCGGTGCAATTTGTATCTTGCAGTTCTCTTACACTTTCCCCCCTATCATGTATGTGGGGTATACAATGCAAAAAGACGCGTTGGAAGCCGATCATCCTTATGATGTTGCAGCTGGAAAACCAAACCGTGTAGATTCATGGAAAGATTGGTCACGTTGGACTAGATCCTATTCTCGTCACTGGATGCTGAATACTTTTAATATTTTCTTATTTTTGGCTGCATTGGCAACAGCAATTCTGGGTGTGTATGCATCGATCAAGTCGTTGATCGATGCATTTGCCCAAAGTGGAGCAACCACTTCTTTCTCTTGCACACCCCCTGTTTAGTTCAGGCGTTCGTATGATAATTATAGTGACATCTGTTTAATGTTGCATGTAGCCTGTTTTACCATCGTATCATAAGACTTCCATCCAATAGGGGTACTGGCTAAAGGCTAGCAAACCGCATGCGTATCATAGATTGTTAGATTCGACTATTGCTTTGCGTACTGCATAAATCTAACACAAGACCATGAATGCACACAAAAGTGGCGCAAAATGCAGAAAAGTCTAGCAAAACTCATTTGAGAATCTCATATGTACTCTTACTGATCTACTTTATGTATATTAAATAACCTGCTAAGTTTCTAGTTAAGTGAGATAAGCTTCATAAAGTAAATCAGCAGTACCTTAGTGCGATAATCGTGGTATTAATGGAAATAATCGTGTAGTAGAAAATTAATAAATCATTAAATTAAAGACTACTAGACTGTAAGTATTTTTTACAAAAACTATTAGACAAATTTCTTTGATTTTGGTAGAGTACATAAAGTTGATTTATTCCAATATAGGCAATGAGTGGCACATGCCAAATATCAATATATTAAGGCAAAGCGAGGAATAAAGTTTTTTTTTTCTTCTAATCTCGTAATCGCGAGTATCTGGAACATAAATGAGATCTATGAACCTTGATAATGGCGCATCACACTAGAAACCACGTTGAAGAAGTTATTAGATCTATAAAATCTTGCAATACTATGGCTATTTAGGATGCAAACCTGTATAGAATACTTTGTTTAAGATGGAAGAGTGTAGTGGATTATCGAAAACAAGAAAACTACTGAACTGTATGATTACATTATATGAAGAACTAGCAAAAACAATAATATGCAGCAAATTCTTTTTTGCAATGTAATTTTTTTCTTAATAAAGTTATGAGCTAAGTTTACTGATTGGTAATAAATCCGGGCCTATATTAAAGATTTCTAAATTGTCAGAACATCGGGGAACCGGTCAGGTCATTTTACCGCAACTCGAGTTGCAAGTTATGCAGTCAGAGATGAGTTTCCGAATCCGAAAAAGTCGAATAGATGGAAAAGTATAGAAATATTCATAAAATAAGAATGAAATGAAATAGGCAATATGAAAGATTTTCCCCCTACAAACCCCTCTTCAATGATTAATTTCTTAAATGAATAATCATGCGATAATTGCGATGAGGTGCTATTCAGATAATTACTGTGAATTAGGGCGCTTTTTTGAACTATTAACGACCCAATATAATAATTATTAGTCGCTCAAATAGAACTTAGTAGGCGGTATTTGAAAATTATTTTATTACTGCAACCTCAAGCAAGCTTTTTCAGGGTTTGATTCAATCATATAATCTTGAACATGCGTAAAATCATACTTACATATTGATCTATGCTTAATTTGAAACTTTATCTAACTTATAGTGAAACTATTACTTCCCAGCGGTCAGTGTATATCAATGATTAGTCAATAATTTTCACAATATAACGAGCTACAATAGTTTTATTTCTTGAAAATTTTACCAGAAAACTGTTAACGCTGCAATACACTAAACGGTACATGCACAACTCTCGTTCTTGCCAGTTACATTTTGCAGCAATGCGAATGCACGAATTCAAGACTAAAAGTCGCTAGTATGAACTTTAAAACTTTAATTACCTAGCAACCCATCAAGTCACTCTCTTTCAACTTAACCACTATGACATGCTCAAGGTGACTAGAAGAATGTCAAAAATGCTAGGCCAAATAAGATTATGATAAGTTTCAAGTGGAAAAGCTAATGAGATTTTACGGTTTCTGCTAGTACTTAAAAGACGCGAGGCACTGCTCTTTGCTCTCAATCACTCTTCATGGTGCAGACAATATACAGTACTATCGTGGAAACGAACACGCTCATTTGCAGCCCACCTGTTGAAACTTCTACTGTCTACGGGCGCTTGTACACTTCTGAGTCTGGTGCTACACGTGCGACCGTCTACGACGACCAAGGTGCGCTCCACTTGTCTACGGTTTCAGGCTGGTACTGCAACCAATGCACACCTGCTACGGTCACCTATGTACCTAGTCCACCGCTCGTCAAATATGACTGTTAGCGTGACTTCTGTTCCAAGTTCTTCTTCTTTTTCTTCTTCTTCTTCTTCTTCTTCTTCTTCTTCTTCTTCTCCAGCAGTGCACTGAAATCTAGTTTTGGTTGGAGCTCATATGGAAACTCTAGCACTAGTCAACTTTCTTCTGCTTCAGGTGCTGCGCCTGGATCCTCAGTTGCTTCAGGATTCTCAGTTGCTCCAGGATCTTCGACTGTATCAGGATCTTGGGCTGCACCCGGCTCTAGTGTTTTATCAGGATCTTCGACTGTATCAGGATCTTCGGCTGTACCCGGCTCTAGTGTTGTATCAGGCTCCTCAGTAGGCCCCGGATCTTCGAGTGTGACTGCAAGTTCTAGTGTTACATCCGGCTCAATTCTTTCTACTGCTTCAAGCAATGCACTCAGTTTCAACATTGGCTGAAGCTCATATGGTAATTCCAGCACTAGTCATATTGTTTCTGAATCGAGTTTTGCTCATGGATCAAGCGCCATTTTGGTTCTAGTGTTTTTCCATCTTCATCGATTATAGGTTTGTCAAGCGTTCTATCTTCTTCATCAATTATAGGCAGCTCGAGTGGTTTAGCGCCTTCGTCAAGTGCTGGAATATCTAGTGCCGGATCTCTGTCTTCGATATTGACTAACTCTAGTGCCGCTCAGAGTCTGTCACCTAGTTCCTCGAGCGGTTTGGCATCTTCTTTAATAATCAACAACTCAAGTCTGCTGTCGACCTCTTTCTTAAGCTTCACGAGTGCTGTCGTGTCTACTTCTACATATGGTAATTCGAGCAAGTTGCCAAGTGCTTCAGTTGCTAGTTCGAGCGTTCTTGCGTCTTCGACGATCTTAATCAATTCAAGTGTTGTGCCAGCTACATCGGTATTAAGCAACTCGAGCATCTTACCGACTTCGGCCTACAGCAACTCAAGTGCTTTGCCGGTTTCTTCGTGTGAGGTTTTGAGTACACAATCTTCTTCGTCGGTGTCAAGTGATTTGAGTGTCAGTTCTAGCGCAAATGCCAGCTCAATTGTCATTTCGAGTGTCACTTCGAGTCTAGGTTTGAGCGCGTCCAGCTCGGTTCAGTTGAGTTCGACCATCTCAAGTAGCGCCAGCTGCGCAGTGGTGTTGAACGCCTGCCAGTGCGAACCGTCGGAGAAGGTGCTGGGGCGAGCGTGGGCGGTTAATATTACGCAGTACAATGAAACGGAGGTAACCGATGGGAAGTACCGGGTGGGGAATTTCACAGAGGTTGACGTGAAAATTGGTACTAACGACATAAGTTTATACTATTATGCCATTGTAATGACCGAGGTACTGGTATATGTTCACGGACCGAACGGCGTAATAGAACTCACATCGGTCGCGTACACAGGATACGCGTATGGTGGGCAAGGCGGGATTACATGCACGGATATAAAAAGAATTGGAAGCGGCGGATGGAGCCAAGACACGCACACTGACTTCTATGATTAACTTATAGATACTACATATCACGACGGGTGGACGCCGTTGCGATTGGTAATCTATTCTGAGGCGGATGGTTTCTTTCTAGTTGCTTTCATGAATGAAATCTAGTTTATTTTGTAGTTATAAATTATTGATTACAGCAGGTGTAGAGACGAAAGTATCTTGACATGTAGTGTTTATGGGAATTGGGGAGATTGGGAGAGGTTAAGGGGATTCTGGGGATGGAGAGAAAGGAATGATTTAGCAGCATTATTATTAATATTTCTATTATTATTGTTGTTGTTAATGTGTGCAGTATATTAGATAGAGGAGATTAGACGAGATCACATAAGATTGAATCAGGTAAGAAATAAGAATAAGATTCTGACAGATTCCCGATCTAGTCTGGCACCTATAAAGGCATTCCACTATGTTGCTACCGATTCTAGTGCCGATTTATCTGAAATATTTGCGGCGATGTATATGTCGGAAACTACTAAGTCCAGAGCAAAATACCTGATACTTTATACAAGCTCAACGAGCGGACTGTTTACTTGAGTGATCTTAGCAACACCGATTTTTCGGTGGGCTGGGTATTTCAAAGCGAAACTACTTGACCTTCGTTAGTTGTTAGCTATTTCAAGTCAAATACTGATTCGATGTATGTATTATTTACACTGAATAATATTGCTAAAATAGTTG